>RXPK01000817.1:0-77500 GCA_004143645.1 Protaetia brevitarsis
AGATTTTGAAAGATAGCAGTTGTAGTTAAAAGAATAACTAATAACTACATACAGGTAAAATTTCTATTAGAAAGCTATTTATTAATGTTGGAGTTCCGCAAGGTTGTAAATTTAGGCCCTATGTTGTTTGCAATACTTATAAAGTTATCAAGTATGTTTATTAGAATTATTTACTTGTATAGTGCTGTGGGCAAGTAAATTTTAATTAAAAAGTCATTTTTGCAATTTAAGAATAAAATATTTTCTCTCTGGAAATTTGACGAAAACAGTTGTAGTTTTTGGTAGAAACGTATTATGAAAATGTGACGTTTGATTTTAAATGTGGGATATTTCATTGACATATAGGTAAAATTTCTGTTAGGAAGCTATTTATTAATGTTGGAGTCCCGCAGGGTTGTAAATTCAGGCCCTTTGTTATTTGCAATACCTTTGTAAAGTTATTAGGTATGTTTATTGGGATTATTTACTTGTATAGTGCTGTGGACAAGTAAATTTTAATTAAAAGGCCATTTCTGCAATTTAAGAATAAAATATTTTCTCTCTAGAAATTTGACGAAAACAGCTGTAGTTTTTTGTAGAAACGTATTATGAAAATGTGACGTTTGGTTTTAAATGTGTGACATTTTTATTCTACATATAGGTAAAATTTCTGTTTGGAAGCTATTTATTCATGTTGGAGTCCCGCAGGGTTGTAAATTTAAGCCCTTTGTTATTTGCAATACCTTTGTAAAGTTATTAGGTATGTTTATTGGAATTATTTACTTGTATAGTGCTGTGGACAAGTAAATTTTAATTAAGAAGCCATTTTTGCAATTTAAGAATAAAATATTTTCTCACTAGAAATTTGACGAAAACAGCTGTTTTAAAAATGTATACAACAAAATGACAACTATTCAACCAAGAGTTTTTTTTTAAAGAAATATTTAACGTTTTTTTTTTGCATTTATAGTCTTACCTTCGTATACATATATCATTTACATTTATTATCCATAGTTGTTTATTTACGACAAAATAATCGCGTATTATGGGGGCATTGAAGCCACTTCAATTCTTATCTCACTAATTGCTGATAATCACAGATAGTTCACGATTAACATAGATGTGAGACAGAAAAATAAAAATTGATGCGGCAGATTATGTGCGAATCCAAATCAGTCTAAGCGAAAAAATATTTTTATTTTGGAATATTAAAGTTGGCACCAGTGTGACCAGTTAATTTTGTTGTTTTTTTTTTTTTAATGATAATTAATGTTTTTGCGATGTCAGGTGATTAACCTTATGTTACAGAAATAATTTTGCACTTGTAACACAATTTTGGCGAATTAATTCAGATATTTACGGCCTACATTAACTCCTTCCAGGTTCAACCGCAGCAACAAACTTTACAACCTATAGCGCAAAAACAGACGACCCAACCTTCGGCTCTCATACAACCGTCGGTGCAGAGCGCTCAAATACCACAACCGAAGATACAAGTGCAACAGCCGAAAGTTCAAATCTCGCCCAGCGTGCAAAATGCGCAGAACACGCAGACCACGCAAACCATCCAAAATCACAGCGCGCAAGCGCAAACCGAGACCGCCAATGCGGGCGCCGTTCCGGTCCAAGAAGTCGACCACCTTCTCGGGCAGATCATTGAAGAATCTACCAACGGATGCAGCGTTCCGACACAAACGCAACAACTACCACCTCAAACGCAGCAACAACAACAGCAGCATCAGCAGCAACAGCCAGCGCCTCCGCAGCGGGTGCACACGATCCAACTGACTCCAGAGAAACAGCAGCACTTGAAGAGTATACAGCTCCAGATCCAGACCTTGTCGCAAAGGATAACGGCGGGAGATACGGAGATGCACAACGCGCTGAATATGCTGTTCCAGGAGCAGCAGAAGATTCTGGCCAGCGGGAAACTCTTGCCGCCCGACAAGGTGTATTATCACAATAATCAGCTCACGATAGTCAATCCGTCCAGTCTGTCTCAGATCACGAACAAGAACGAGCAGCTACAGGTTGCGAGGACTGTTCGGTCAACAGCTAGTGAAACCGTTTCTAGTCATCAGGTATGTTTCGTTCGAATTATTTCAAGTAAACGTGTCATGTTGCGAGTACCACAGGGTTGTAAATTTAGGACCTTTGTTCTTTATAATACCTTTGTAATCGTTTTTTTAGTCATCAGATGTATTTTATAATTATTTACTTGTGTAGTAAAATTTATATGGAAAAGTTATTTACTAATTTTGGAGTACCGCATAGTTGTAAATTTAGTCCCTTTCTTCTTCACATTTGTAATCGTTTCTAGGTATGGTTCAGGTATGTTTCATTCGAATTATTTCAAGTAAATGGTTGTTAGTGTTGGAGTATCGCAGGGTTGTAAATTTAGCGCTTTTGTTCTTTATAATACCTTTGTAATTGTTTTTTTTAGTCATCAGATGTGTTTTATAATTATTTACTTGTGTAGTAAAATTTCTATTGAAAAGTTATTTACTAATTTTGGAGTACCGCAGAGTTGTAAATTTAGGCCCTTTCTTCTTTACAATACATTTGTAATCGTTTCTAGTCATCAGGTATGTTTCATTCGAATTATTTCAAGTAAATGGTTGTTAATGTTGGAGTACCGCAGGGTTGTAAATTTAGGGCCTTTGTTCTTTATAATACCTTTGTAATCGTTTTTTTAGTCATCAGATGTGTTTTATAATTATTTACTTGTGTAGTAAAATTTCTATTGGAAAGTTATCCACTAATTTTGGAGTATCGCAGAGTTGTAAATTTAGGCCCTTTCTTCTTTACAACAATACATTTGTAATCGTTTCTAGTCATCAGGTATGTTTCATTCGAATTATTTCAAGTAAGTGGTTGTTAATGTTGGAGTACCGCAGGGTTGTAAATTTAGGGCCTTTATTCTTTATAATATCTTTGTAATCGTTTTTTTAGTCATCAGGTATGTTTCATTCGATATTATTTCAAGTAAATGGTTGTTAATGTTGGAGTACCGCAGGGTTGTAAATTTAGGGCCTTTGTTCTTTATAATACCTTTGTAATCTTTTTTAGCCATCAGATGTGTTTTATAATTATTTACTTGTGTAGTAAAATTTCTAATGAAAAGTTATTTACTAATTTTGGAGTACCGCAGAGTTGTAAATTTAGGCCCTTTCTTCTTTACAGCAACATTTGTAATCGTTCTAGTCATCAGGTATGTTTCATTCGAATTATTTCAAGTAAATGGTTGTTAATGTTGGAGTACCGCAGGGTTGTAAATTTAGGGCCTTTGTTCTTTATAATACCTTTGTAATCGTTTTTTTAGTCATCAGATGTGTTTTATAATTATTTACTTGTGTAGTAAAATTTCTAATGAAAAGTTATTTACTAATTTTGGAGTACCGCAGAGTTGTAAATTTAGGCCCTTTCTTCTTTATAATACATTTGTAATCGTTTCTAGTCATCAGGTATGTTTCATTCGAATTATTTCAAGTAAATGGTTGTTAATGTTGGAGTACCGCAGGGTTTGTAAATTTAGGACCTTTGTTCTTTACAATACTTCTCTAACCGTTTCTAGTCATCAGGCGTGTTTTATTTGAATTATGTATTTACTTGTGAGCGAGTAAATATTTTTATTAAAAAAAACTATTTATCAATATTGGAGTCCCAGCGGGTTGTGCATTTAAGCCCTTTGTTCTTTGTAATATACGTTATTTATACTAACAGACGAAGTGCTACGCCATTTAGGACATTATTTAGTTACAAATTTAGTTATTATTTTAGTTACAAACTAGTTGCCAGTTTTATGATTCTCGAAATCTAAATAAACTAATAGATTACGAATATATACATAAACGAAAACGCAATACATAATCTTGTCAAAAGTTGACAGTAATTACAAAACTGATAGATATTGCAAACACACTATTTCTGGGAGAACACCAACGCAAAGTTTTGGATTAAATACTGCTAACATAATTGACCTATGCCTTTCTAACCGTTTCTAATTATCAACTTAAAGTTGTTTTTACTGGAATACTGATGACGATATCACTTGAATTGCACATAACGCATTTCTATGAAAAAGGAGAAAAAAAAGCTATCTGATTTGGGATACCGCAGGGTTCTAAATCTGAGCCTTTCCTTCTTTGAAATATAATATCTTCTTTTATTGTTTGGGAGAGAATTTTTTCACACTAACAAAAAAATGTTAAAAAAGGGATTAAATTGCTAAAGTTGTGCCCCATGTTAGGTGCTAAAAATCCTTTGCGTCATTCATAATCGCTGTTATTAATAATAATTAAAGGTAAACCATTAGATATTTGGCAAAAAAATTGTCAATTATTTTTCTTGTTCCATTGGAATATCATTGGCATATAATTAAGTTCTGTGCTGTTTCATTTATATAAAAACAATGTTCAAAACAAAAATTAAATTACTAAAGCGATGTCCCATGTTGGGCGCCAGAAATCCTTTTTTAATTACATCATTCATAACCGCTATTATTAATAATAGCTAAACCTAACGCGTTAAATATTTGCCCAAAAATTGTTTTTCTTGTTAATTGGGGTGCCATTGGCATATACTTAGGCCCTTTTCTGTTTAGTATTACAAGTTAAATAAATAAAAAAAACTGTTTTATTAATAAAATTCTGTTAAAATAACTCTAAACGTTTTCCAGATTATAACTCCACAAAATATAAAAATATCCCCAACATCCTCCTGCACCACGGACACTCCCCACAGCGTAACGGTGACCACCACAACGGCGGCCCACCATCATCCGGTACAACCACCCCAACAGGCCATCGGTCCACCTCGACTGACAGCACCTACCTCAGTACAACAGCAACCAACTGTGACCACAACGCAACAGACGCAGCACAGATTCATTCCGACGTTTACCAAAGCTCAACTGTAAGTCCGCCCCCGGGCCCCTTCCCCCTCCACCTTTCTCGCGCATTTCAATTCTATTTTTTTTTTTTCCTACGTGTGCAGGATCGAGCAACAATTGAATACAGACCAAAACGGTGCCGTCAAACCTGACGTACACCATCCGTTCAGAGATAAGGCGGACGCTTGTAAGAGGCTGATCCGGTATCACTGTTTCGACCAGCCCGTGCTTTCCATTAAGGATCTCAATAAAGCCGATGAGATATTCGAATTGACCGCTAAGCATTTCATCGATAAGTTCTCGAAGATGGTGGATAAGTACAGGTTCTTGCGGTTGAGGGAGAGCATGGTGAGTTCTTGTTCCCTTTAAATTGGGGTTCGTAAAATTAAAAATCGTAAATTATATATAAAAAAAATATTTAAATCCATGTATTTGTTTTGTTTCCGCAGTTATTTGTGATCGTTTGTGAGCATAACAACGTTTGCGCAGTCAAAACGACTTTTTACAACACGTTTATAACGGGGAAGTTGCCAAATTGAAACCCCACGTTGGGCGCAAAAAATTCCTTTAACATTAAAATTTATATTTAAAGATAAAACTTGCTTAAAGACAAATATAAAAGATGAAGAAAAAAACGAGTGAATGTTGTTTATCTTTCTAAATACCGCAGCTTGAACATATCATGTATTTTTTTTTGTGTTGAACTTTTTTTTTACTTTTTTCTTAATGAGTAGAAAAATATACCGTACAAATATTTATTTTTCTATTGTATAACATTTTATCATATACAAGGAGAAGTTTTGAAATGCAAATTATAATGTAGATTAAGCTAAGCTGCTGTCCCACCTTGGGCGCCAAAAATTCCTTTAACATTAAAATTTACATTTAAAGGTAAAATTTGCTTAACGACAAATATAAAAAAATGAGAAGAAACAATGCCGTAGCTTGAGCATACCATCTATCTTTTTTGTGTTGAACATTTTTTATATTTATTCCTTAAAAAATAGAAAATATCCCATACAAATATTTAATTTTCTATTGTATAACATTTTATCCTATATAAGGAAAAGTTTTTAAATACAAGTTATAATAAAGATTAAGCTAAGCTGCTGTCCCATGTTGGGTGCCAAAATTTCCTTCCGATTGAATTTTATTATCTATAATCCCCCCTATGCTGTATCATTTACGTTATAAATAACATAAAACGTTAAAAATAACATAACGTATAACATGCAAGCGTCGTCATAACGGTTGCAATCAATTTGCGTATGTTGTATCACTATACGTTATCCCACGTGTAAAAATTAAAACGTTATTAGAGAAAAAAGTATAGAGATGGGAAACGTCTAACAACGGAGACAGCTTTATGCGTGATTCTGTCAATTAGAAAGAATAATTGCGACGCAACCGTAGCGGTTAGTGTGGTAGTGGTGTTGTGTCGTTGACAATGACATTTTGAAGAAACTATTTATACAAATTCACTTGAGAAGCGAACATAAAGATTAAAATATTAAAAGAAGAACGAAATTCCGCTTTATTACTTATAAATATGAATTATTTTACGCCAAAATATCCAAACGAGCGCCATCTACAGAGTCAAACTTCAGTTACCCAAGGAATATGTAAAATATAAAAATGTCAAAACTAAAGAAACCCGAAATATTTGTTGTAATGAAACGCTGTCAAGGATATTATTAATAAATTAATTACTAGAGAAAGTTCTAACTCCTGCCAATTCAGTATGATAAATTAACGTTATTTTTAACGCGAACAGTCACATAGGAAATGTGTGTTAGGTTATGTTGAATGTATGGTCGGTGCTGTGAAGTAAAACCCGGTTAAAATTAATAAGTGAAGTGCTTTTCTTTATCATCATATTCTGAGGCAACACAAAGAGAGACAGAGTTTGAGACGAGGTAGTAAGAACTAAGAACAGATTTAAAATCGATCCAAAGCAGTACAGAGAAACAACTAACATGATTTGGACACTTAATTTGACTGGAGAAGCAGAGGCAAACATAGCCACAAAGGAAGAGAATATGAGGGAGATCCTGTTAAAGTTAAAGTAGAACAACGTGATGGGTTAGTGCTTGGAGGAGAGAGGCTTGGCTTGGAATGGCAGAAAAGTGCTACCAAGGAACCGAGCAAATTTATATATCAGTGAAAGTATTAAACACCTTACATCTTGGGATACATATACATATGTCACCTCCTTTTAAATGCTAGTATCCCTACATAGTCAAAATTAAATAATAAGAAACTTTTTGTGTATTTATTAAAAACAAGTTTGTAGAATAATATAAATATATATATTTATGACAGATGTTGCAAATACTTTTACGTGAAGTTCCATATCTTTGTTTAATAATGGTTTCTGTTACGTTTTTTAAATATAATATTTAAGTTAGATTAAAACACTGAAGTATTTTTACGACTGACATATATTTTTTAATTCATAATAACGAGCTGTTTCCAGGCGACTCACAATATAAAAGTGTACATACATAACAGTTTCTTCTTGAATTTTTAGTAATTTGACTTGCGAGTGCCTTATATTTACTAGTCCATTATTTACTTCCGGAATTATTCAGCTTTCAACAGATTGTTCTAGTGCCACCTAAAAATTTTGTCCCCCACAATTCTGGTAACAACTGTGTGCATAAAAATAGTTACATCCGTAACCAATGTACTTTGAAAATAAAGTATTTCCATGTTTGAACAGATATTCTACTTTTAAGTGCTATTAATGTTTGTCTTTATTGCTGTATGAATGGTTCTATTTGTTATGTAAGCACCATATTCTAGCAATCTACCTATAAATAATTTTATGAAAATATCAAGAAGTAGTTCAAATGATCAAGTCAGGTCTAGGTCTATTTCAATCACAGAATTATTCCTACAAAAGCACAAATAATCTTTTTATGTAATGTACCTTTTGGTTGCCTATTTTACAGTTAGTGTTATCATTAACAGTTAAAAGTTGCTCTAATAACCCAACAGCCAACAAATTCTTGAAATCATTACTCATTTTCAAAAATCAACTCGTTTCTATTGACAACTCAGTAAACTTTAACCTCACTTTTGTTCATAACGTTGCTGTTATTCGCATAACTGCAAGGGATCGCATGGCGTTATTTTATTCCACATAACGTACAGTAAATAACACGCATGTTATTTTATAACGTACACTTATCCGATACAGCATACCACTTCTGACAGAAATAACGTAAATACGTTATATTTATTGATAACGTACATGTTATTAATAACGTAAATGATACAGCATAAGGGTGAATAGCTGTATTATCTTAGGAATTTACGTTAAATATTAAAATTTACTTTTAAAGATGAAACTTACTTAACAACAAATGTAAAAAAAAATGGGAAGAAACAAGTGAATGGTGTTTATTTTCCTAAGTACCGCATATCATTTTTTTTTATGTTGAACATTTTGTTTACTTTTTTTATTAATAGCTAAATAGAAAAATATACGATACAAATATTTATTTTTCTGTATTATAACATTTTATCGCATATAATGAAAAGTTCTGAAATACAAATTTTAATGAAGATTGCGCTAAGCCTATGTCCCACGTTGGGTGCGAAAAATTCCTTTATTGACTTTTATTATCTATATTACTTGTATTAACACAGGAATTTTCGTCAAATACTAAAATTTACATTTAAAGATAAAACCTGCTTAACAAATATAAAAAAAAAAAATGAGAAGAAACAAGTGAATGTTGCTTATTTTGCTTATAACACGGCAGCTTGAGAGCATATAATCTATTTTTTTTGTGTTGACTATTTTTGTTTACTTTTTTCGCAAGGAGCACAAAAAATATATCATGCATTTAAGAAAAACCGAATGAATGGTGATTACGTTAAGCTATTGTCCCACATTGGGCGCCGAAAATGTGCTTGTCGCTTTTTTATATATTTATTTTTTTAATAAATAACTAATTTAAAGTTTATACTCTACTAGACTTCCAAGCTGAAACTGCGTCCTTGATCTTCTTCTGGCCGACGTTTCGTCCACACTCGCAAAGAACATCTTCAGGAGAAGTAGCAACAGTCCTGAATATGTATGTCCCTTGCGAGTGTGGACGAAACATCGGCCAGAAGAAGATCAAGGACGCAGTTGCAGCTCGAAAGTCTATAGTAGGGTATAATATGAACAAAGACTATGAAAGCCTACGAGTTAATTTAACTAACTTAAAGGTTTATTCTTTTAAGACTGCATTTATTACTTAAGTAGCGTATATAAATGGCAATTTTTTACCTCATACGGAGGAAATCTGAAAGAAAAATTAAGGAAATTATTCGTGAAGTGCTGCCCCGCATTGGGCGCCAAAATCTCTACTAATTATAAATACCGTAACTAATATATTACTTACAATTTCTCTTTTATGCATCTTATTTTGTACTAATATTTGTTTTATATTCTTTATTTAAATTGTAATGTTATGCTTTTTTTCTCGTACTCTTGCTTAAGATATTTACATTTTCCTATCCTCTTGTAATAAGTTGGCTAGATGTCCCATGAAATGAAAATTGCGTATCCATTAATCTATCACAAATTCCTTGCGGAAACGAGCCTGTTATATAACGAGAAAAAAACAATTTATATCGTATCGTTACCATCTTTAATTCTATTTATTAATCTAACCCCTTGCAGAGACAAGTGCAAACATCGGAGCTAATGATGCTGGACCGCCTATTCCTCGCGGAGGAACAACAATCCCTGATCCGTCTACGACAGGACGCGCAAGAAGCCCAGATATTAGAAATGACTCCCCCACCACCGCCCACGCCCGAACAGCAGAACTCCTATCCGTCCCAATCCAATCACAGCAATTCGACGGCGTCCACTCCGCAGAGCCAGCCGACGACAGCGGACGATTACGACGAGTGGGCCTGCATTCAGAAGGAGCTCGGCTGCTTGCCGCAGACGAAGGAAGAGTCGCCTCAGCCCGACAATCATACGCATAAACGGGCGATGACTTGCGATTCGCGCCTGGAAACCCTGAAAAAGTTCCGCGTCGACAAACACCATCACATCGGCAAGAAGGAGTCGGCGCCCAACGAGGGGCAACAGCAGTATCAGGTGCACCAATTCCAGCAACATTTACACGGAATGCACGGTTCGGGGATTAGTCGGCAGGTGGCGCAACAACAGCACACGAGGAACAGCGTACACGGGCAGAACTCCTCGACGCAGCATCATTTCAGCATGCAGCACGTCGTGCAGACGGCCAGCGTTACGCACACGGTGCATCATCACGCCGGCAATGCTGCCGTGACGTCGGCGGGCGCCTATAACGTTCACGCCGGCTCCCAGGCGCAAACTAATAGTAACGGTGGCGCCAGTGTCGTAGGTAATAGTGTCGGGAATAACAGTGGCGGTAATAACGCGGGTAACGGGGGAAACGGTTCGGGAACTGACAATATCATCGACGAGCAAGTTCAGTCCGCCATAGATTCCATACTTAATTTGCAACAGTCGTTGGATTTAGAAGACACTGTCAATAGCATGTTATCGTGACGTTTCGTATAATTTTATTTTTTAATTTTTCTTTTTCTTTTCCGATAAGATAAAACTCGAAAATACGGCGTCGGTTGAGGTAAAAAAAAAAAGAAAAAGATTGCCAGTTTTGGAAATGGGTAAGAAGGAATAAAATCAATATAAAATGAGGGGATATAAAATATTTTAATCTGGTTTGGAAAAAGTAATTGAAATTAAGAGATTAGACATTTTTAGCGCCTACGTGGGGCATCAATTTAGCTTAATCGCTTTTATATTTACATATATATGAAATAATTATAAAAGAGCTTCGGTCAAATTGATGCCCCACGTCGGGCGCCAAGAGTTTCTTCACTAATCATTATAAATTAAATGATTAATACAGAAATATTTAGCGCCCGATATGAGGCATTCGTTTAGCTTCGCCTTTTTTTTATAGTTATATGAAAAATATCTTCATTAATTATAAATTAAATGATCAATGTAGAAGTTTTTGGCGCCTGACGTGGGGCATTTGTTTGGCTTAATCTTTTTTTATATTTATACAAAAAAATATATATATAAAGATTATGCCAAACTGATGCCCTACGTAGTGCACCAAAAATTTCTCCATTAATCAATGAGTTTATATTGATTAATGAGGAAATTCTTGGCGCCTTACGTGGGGCATCTGTTTAGCCTAATCTTTTATATTTATATATAAAAAATATATAAAAGAGATCAAGCCAAATGCATGCCCCAAGTTGGGTGCCAAGAAATTCTTCATTATAAATTAAATTATTAATGAAGAAATATTTGGCGCCGGAAATGGGATATCAGCTCTTTTATCTTTATTATAAAAGAAAATATAGAAGAAATGCCTTTATTAATCATTATAATTTAATTAATCGATTACCGAATAAGTTTTTGGCGTCTGACGTGAGGCAACTGTTTAGCCTAATTTCTTTTATACTTATATATAAAAAACGATTACAAAAGAGATTAGCGAAGATTTATGCCCCACGTCGGGCGCCAAAAATTTCTTCATTGCTATAAATTAAATGATTAATAAAGTAATGTGTCGCGCCCCAAAATGGAGTATTACTTTAGCCTAATATAAAAGAATTATTTATTAATCATTATTAATTAGTTGATTGATTGAAAAGGTTTTTGGCGTCTGACGTGGGGCAGCTGTTCAGTCTAATTTCTTTTATATTTATATATATATAAAAAAATTATAATAGAGATTAGGGCAGACCGATGCCCCACGTCGGGCGCCAAGAATTTTTTCATTAATCGTTGGAAATTAAATATTTTTTTTACGGATGGTAAATGCTTAAGCCGAAGCTTGTAAGGCCTTGCAGGGCCAAATCTCCCTCCTAATCAACATTGCGGCCCGGAAAAAAACCGATTATCGTAATTAACAAGAGTGGGATTTGATTCCGCACTGATAGCCAAGCGTGCAAGCCACTCGACTATCAGCCAGGTTATTGATGAAGTTTCTAGCATCTGTTAGCTTTATCTCTTCTATATTTATATGAAAAAAAATATATAAATTAGAGCAAACTGATACCCCACATCGGGCGCCAATTTTTATTATTTAATCATAACTTAATGATTAAACGAAGAATTTTACCGCCCGACGTGGCGTATTAGTTTAGGCTAATCTCTTTTGTATTTATATCACTTTCGCAAAACGGGCTTTGAGAAAGTAATTTAAACATAAGAGAGATTAGCTTAAACTAATGCCCCACGTCGGGCGCCAATTTTGTTTTCCCACTAACCAACTTGATTAACTATAATTATTTTGTCATTATTTGAAACAGAGCGTGCTACTTCTGTTTATTTAGTTTTCAAATCTGCCTTTAAAAATAAATTAAACATTGATTAAAAACTTTTTAATCATGTAACAGTTGATCATTGTCCTTGAAATATCTTTTTTTTCCCCTACTTAATCGATTTTTATTCTCTTACCTGGCATTTCCAAAACTTGAACGATTATATATATATATTTTTTTACCTCTAGTAGAACGTTTTATTACAAACACCAAAATCACGATTATATTGAAAGTTTTTATCATATTTATTAAACGATCTTTAGTATTTACGCTTATAAAATACACGAAGGGCATTATTTGTAATACTTTGTATAACTTTTTCTTTTATAATATTACATTGAATCACGTGATAGTTCGTGTTAGTGATCAACAGTCAAAATAACACTCAGATTTTGTTTGACAGTTACAAACACCTTAGCTGATGCAAACGAGAAATTATTAGTTAAAGAAAGCTATTTTTATATGCTCCTGGCTAAATTAAGGCGATTTGAAATTGTTATGTCACTCTATTTTGACAGCTGTCTTTTATTTGGCATGTATTGTTTTAATTCGATTGGGGGCGCTTTATTTTGCCGTTTTTTTCTTCATGTTTTGACAGCTGTTATTTTTTGTTTTGGCATATCGTTTTATTTTGATTGGTGGCGTTTTATTTTACCGTTTTTTTTTTCTTCAGATTATTTTGACGGCTGTAATTCTATTTTGACAGTTGTCACTTTCTATTTCGGCACGCATCCTTTTATTTCGATTGGGGGCGCTTATTTTGGCGTTTTTATTCACTTCATCTTGACAGCTGTTGATTCATTTTGGCAATTGTAATTTTATTTTGACAGCTGTCACTTTTTATTTCGGCATATACCGTATTATTTCGATTGCGAATGCTTTCTTTTAACTTTTTTTTTCACATGATCTTAACAGCTGTCACTTTATTTTGGCATGTATCGTTTTATTTCGATTGGGATGCTTTATTTTACCGTTCTTTTTTCAAATTATTTTGACGGCTGTAATTCTATTTTGACAGTTGTCACTTTTTATTTCGGCATGCATCCTTTTATTTCGATTGGGGGCGCTTATTTTGGCGTTTTTATTCACTTTATCTTGACAGCTGTTGATTTATTTTGACAATTGTAATTTTATTTTGACAGGTGTCACTTTTTATTTCGGCATATACCGTATTATTTCGATTGGGAATGCTTTCTTTTAACTTTTTTTTTCACATGATCTTAACAGCTGTCACTTTATTTTGGCATGTATCGTTTTATTTCGATTGGGATGCTTTATTTTACCGTTCTTTTTTCCAATTATTTTGACGGCTGTAATTCTATTTTGACAGTTGTCACTTTCTATTTCGGCATGCATCCTTTTATTTCGATTGAGGGCGCTTATTTTGGCGTTTTTATTCACTTTATCTTGACAGCTGTTGATTCATTTTGACAATTGTAATTTTATTTTGACAGCTGTCACTTTATTTCGGCATATATCGTATTATTTCGATTCGGAATGCTTTCTTTTAACTTTTTTTTTCACATGATTTTGATAACTGTAATTATATTTTGTCAGCTGTCACTTTTTATTTGGCATCGTTTTGCTTTCTTATTTATTTTGGCATGTATTGTTTTATTTCGATTGGGGGCGCTTTATGTTAGCGTTTTTGCTCACTTTATTTTGACAGCTGTTGATTTATCTTGACAACTCTAATTTTATTTTAACGGCTGTCACTTTTTATTTTCGCATGTATCGTGTTATTTCGATTGGTGACACTATATTTTAACGTTCTTTTTTCACATTATTTTGACAACTGCAATTTTATTTCGACAGCTGTCATATTTTGGACACGTGACACTATTTTAGCGTTTTTTTTTCTTCAGATTATTTTGACAGCTGTTGATTTATCTCGACAGCTGTGATTTTATTTTGATAGAGACCACAATTATCATGATACTTACATTTTATTTTGACAGCTGTCACTTTTTATTTTAATAGAGGCTCGTTTTATTATGTTACTCATATTTTATTGTGACAAGCTGACAACTTATTATTTTGGCATGTATCGTTTTATTTTACCGTTTTTTTTTCCATATTATTTTGTCAGCTGTCACATTATTTTGGGATCTTGTACATATTTTTATATCAATTCAAGAATTGAACGGATATCAAATAATGGAAGTCATGAGTGTACAAACTTATTTTATATTTTAATTTAAACAAGTTTAAGCAGTTTTTTTTTGTTTTTGTTTATTAATCAAGATTTTGGTGTTTATCTTAAGAGAGCAGCCGTTAAGAGAATTTTCGGTGTGATTCTATCCCCTCGTAAGTGAAATTTTAGTTCTAATCAGAACACAGCGATCGAGTAATCGGCTTGCAATTTATTGATTCGTTTCCCCTTTTCGTCTACTTGTAAATAGTTTTTTTGCTCAATCGAGGAGAACGAACAGTACTTCTTTAGCTTCTCGATAAACGAAAGTCGATTCGTTTTGTAGGAAACGTGTCTATCCGGTTTCTCCTCTCCGGGGGGAGGAAGTCGGAATCAATCGCCCTCTTAATATTGAAAGACGATTAACACATGCGTGATGAGAAAAAAGGGTGGTCGATGTACGATGAGTATTTCTCTTTCCGTTAAATCTATGTAAATAACACTGATAAACACACACACACAGACAGACACACACACACAGTACAGTATGATGCATTTCGAGATGTAATAAGTGATTATTTCAATTTATCATACGATAAGGGCAAAGACAACATTGTAAAATTTTAATGTATAAAATAGCTTTAAAACGAGATGTAAAAGTTCTAAAAAAAAAAAAATAATAAAAACTAGTAGTTTTAAGCCATCCGATTGTGCTTGGCTCTTTCACGAAACGATTCTCCTGCATTTAAACCTGTAAGAAAACAATTAATTAAGGTCGCAAGTACTCTCGGATGAAGGTTAGTTAAATTTTAAATGAAACTTAATTTAAAAAAAAATAATGGCTACAATACGACTTTTGGCGATGTAATAAATGAACCTTTTTACTTTCACTTATTTATTTTTTAATTTTATTTCTCTTTTTCGATTTTATTATGCCTAGTGATTTTCGTTTTTTTTTTGTATTAATTACGGAACGATATTATTCTTGTGTTTGGATGGAATATTGCTGTAAATAATTTTTAATTATTTATATTACTATAAATATCGTGTATGTACTTAGTTCTATTTTTATTTAAGATTAGGTTTTATTATTATTATTAAGACTGACGTAAAAGAAAATTTTAGTTCCTACATGGAAGAAGTATTCAATAAAAACATTGTTTCGTAAAAATGAGTTTTTTTTTTTTTTTTTAATCGAGTGATTTCAAAATAAAAATAACAATATTTAGTATTGTTGAAAACGTAAATTTAAAAATTAAAAAAATACGAGTTACAACACTAAATTTGTTTCTGCCACCTACAGAATTTTAAAAAAAATAATACATTTTACTTCGAATTCAAAATTACAAAAAAAGAGTGTTGTGAATATAGATTATATTTAAATTACTCCCGATTCAAAAACTGATAAATTATTACTTTTGAACAAAATTTTAAGAGGTTTCACAATTCCACTTTTTATGTGTTGGAGCAGATTTTGCCACATTTACTTTCTTATTAACTAATGTTATTCTAAATGAAAATATTTTTTTCCCAGCAGGGAGGAAAGTGCACTGTGAAAAGTACTTTTCCTCACTGGGGAGGAAAGTTGTACTTTTCCTCCATAGGAAGGAAAGTTGTACTTTTCCTCCCTAGGGAGCAAAGTAAGTGACATTGACATGATGAAACTATACATCTTAAAATATGTGACATTATTGATAGATGACATTAGTACATTCCATCCAGTCTGAGCCCATTTATGACATAATTGCTAAATTATTAGATATTAAATTTCAATTAAACTATTATTAAACATTCTTAACACGACGGTAACTCGACAGTTCTCGAAAAATATTTGACAGATTAAGCCTACTATCTATCATGTTACTCACAGGTATGTCTTTATTATTTTTAGACATTTAGTTAAAGTTAGACTGTCTGGGAAAAAAAATAGTATTAAAACCACATGAGGAAAGTGCTATTGCAGACTTTGAGCAATTACAAATAGGTTTGTTCGAACATGCAGTTTGCGAACGTTCACGATCATGTGAACCAATCAGACAACGCATTCCAGTTCCCGAGAACTCCAATGTGTTCGCTGATTGGCTCACGTGATTGTGAAAACTGACAAAATAATTCTAGCTCACTAACATGATTTTTCAAGCACTGAACACATATGAAGGGTGCACGGGAATAACGATCAAAGTCCATATTCATACATTAAGAGATAAATGAATTTTAAAGTTTGACACTTAAAGGTTTAACACGAAACTACATTATAGCACTTTGGTTTTCTACGGACTACGACCGTTTTGAAATAATTTGAACGCGCATTATTATAATACTCAGAATTTCCTACAAAATGGCACCCCTATCTCATTTTCACAAAAAATGGACTTTGATCGTTATTCCCGTGGACCCTTCATATGTTACTTTTCTATGCAGATGGTCATTTTCATTTAACAGCTGTCACTCTTTATTTGGTCAGTTGAGGCTTTATTTTGACAAATTCATTTTATTTTCACAGCCACAACGTTTTATTTCGGCGTTTGTTATTTTATTTTGAAACGGTTTGTTTTGTCTTTGCAGCTGTAAACTTATTTTGACAGAGGGTGAGTTTATTTCGATAGTTCGTATCACCTTATTTTGATAAAAGTGGTTTTATTTTAAAATCTGAAGCTTGTCAGTGCTGTGACTTACTTTGTTTTGATAGAAGGTGGTTTTATTTTAAGGGGCGTCATTTTATTTTGACAAATGTCATTTTATTTGCACAGCTGTTTGATATTTGTTATTTTATTTTTACAAAGTTTGTTTTATCTTTGCAGTAGTACATTTATTTTGACACAGGATCGGTTTAGTGTCATTTTTTATTTGAATAGGCGATACTTTAATTTTGGCAGACTGGGGGCTCAATTTGATAGTTGTCACCATATTATGACAAATGTGGTTTTATTTTGAAAGCTACCACTTATCAAGACGTTTTTTTGTTTCCAGTGATCAGAGTGAATGAATTGAAGTGATGGTTTTCACAATATTTTTTTGGATCTTAATTTAAACAAATTTAATCCGAGAATAGTTTTATTTTGGCAGTCGCTGTGAGGGTGGTAGCACTGAATACGTATTTTGTATTGTTAAGGTTGCCAATAAAGCGAGTGTATAAGCTGAACCTTGTTTAATTACATGGAGGAGATAAACTCTTAATAATTAATGCACAAACAACTTATATCACAGTCGTCATTTTATTTTGACAAATGTCATTTCACTTCCACAGTTGTTACTTTAATTTCCGACATCTGTTATTTTTTAAACCTCTCAACTGTCAATACATTCGCTTTATTGTTTGACAGATTGGACAAACAAAATGGTATTTTACTGCATCTCAATGAATTTTAACACATTTAATCTGCCTTTACCTAAATAAATTCATTTTGTTGCAGGCTTTTATCGGTAATCAGCAATTTTTAACATTTTTATTTCATTATTTTAACATTTTCATTTCATATTCATAGCCGTTTCTTTATTTTGACAGAAGATTTCGATTATCGCGGCTTTATTTTGACAGATGTCATTATATTTTCACAGCTATTAGTTTATTTTAACAAAGGGTCGGCTTATTTTGATAGTTGTCAGCCTATTTTGTCAAATGTGGTTTTATTTCGAAAGGTGAAACTTGTCAGTGCTGTTGCGGAATTTTGACAGCCTGTAGTTTTATCTCGATAATCATCTCTTAATTTTGACATCTATTTTGAAAGCTGGAACTTGTCAATGCTG
Source organism: Protaetia brevitarsis (assembly GCA_004143645.1). Taxonomy (NCBI): domain Eukaryota; kingdom Metazoa; phylum Arthropoda; class Insecta; order Coleoptera; family Scarabaeidae; genus Protaetia; species Protaetia brevitarsis. Next base: position 18,090 of record RXPK01000817.1, read on the forward strand.
TTACTGTTACAATAAAAATATTGTATCAAAAGAGAGTAGTTAGTCACTTTCTCCAAAGATTGCAAGGTTCTTACAGATGAAATCGTTTTAAATGAATTAATCTCTACAAATACATTAATTCGTTAAATTTCATTTCGACAGCTGTCACTTTATTTTGACATCTACATATTATCTTGAAAGCTGTCAGTTGTCAAATGTACATTTATATTTTTTATCAAATATCTAATAATCGAAATTATGATTTTTGCAATATTTTTTTTTGCATTTCAATTTAAAGCAATTTAATCCGTCATTACGTAAATAAATTTAATTTTCTTTTGCATTTTTATTTTGGTAGGTTTGTAAATGTTTGTTTAAATTGTTAAAAATGTTTTATCCATGTTTTTATTAATGATGTATGAAATTGAGGGATAATAAATGATAATAGATTGTCCTTCTTCACTTATTTTATTTTATAATTTCTAGACTACATGTTTCGGCATTTGTTGCAATCTTCAAGCCTAGTAAACCGAATTCAAATTTCTCGCAATTATATTTAGTAACTTCAACTTAAAAGTATTCAAATAACTATTAATCTAATACAAAATCGTAGGTAATTTCATGCTTTAATGTTGAAATCACTCAAAATAATTGCGGGAAATTTGAATTTGGTTCACTGGGAGGTGTATATGCCAAAAAGGAGAAACAATATAATAATTGTCGTAATTTTAAAAAAAATTAGAGTCAAATTAATGCTATAAATAATGACAGAAGAGGAATATGAATACAACCAGTTGCAAGTATGGAACATTAATTTCCTACAAGATTTTGTAAAAATTACGAAAATTATGATTTTGTTTCTCCTTGACGTATGGACCTTGGAGATAGCACAAATGCCGAAACATGTAGTCTAGAAATTTTAAAATGAAATAAGTGAAGAAGGGCTTTTTGTTATATTCTTTAATATTCATCAAATTTGTTTTAATTTTTATTCTTTTCTGTAACAAAAAGAAAAGTTTATTCAATTGAAGAAAACGAATAGTATTAATAGAAGATTGTTTCTTGATGAAGGAAAGGATGATTTGATTTGTGGGAAACATACACAGAGATTCAAAATGATTGTCAATTCCGCTCCTATAGATAGTAACAGGGTGTAGGTATATGCCGCGTGTTTGTAATGAAGGTTTGAACTAAGTCAGTGTTGGAACATAAGAAAGTAAACGGATCTGTCATAAATAAGGAAAACGTAACATATATTTGAACTCGCATTATATAAACGACTATGGATTGGTGTTCTGCTTGTAAAATTAAATGTAATTAATTTAGCTTTAACTAAATTATGATTTTACAATTCAGTACTAACTGGTGTTTAACTAAATTTATTTATTACTTTAAATATAACATACAATTAGTATAATTATTAAGTGACAAAACTGCATCTCTCAGTTCTTCTATGGTATGCATGTGTTTCTATAGATCCTATTTTTTAGATAGCCGAACATGAAGTAATCTAATGGGGGTAGATCAGGCGATCTTGTGGCCATCTTTGTGCTCTAACGAACCTATCAGCAAAAAACTGTTGAGAGTGTTGCAGGTTTGTCGAGCAGTATGTGCTGGAGCATTACGTGCTGAAAATAACCTGCTTCAAGCTCATTTTCTTGCAACTCTACAATAACAATTCCAACATCTGTTGGTACGTTGGGCTGTTACAGTTTCCTCGAAGAAAATTGTCCCTATTATTCGTGTGCCTGGACATAGCTAACCAAATTCCAACTTTTATGGGATGCAATTGCGTTTCTCGAAATTCGTGTGGATTTTCTGCAGACCAGATACGATAGTTTTGTGAATTGATATAGCCTGTTAGATAAAACCAGGCTTCATCCGAGAGAAATGATTTGTTTAGCAAGTCATCGTCCCTTAAATTGTTATTAAACAATGACAATATTCCAATCGTCTATCGTGATCTAATGGAAATAATCCTGTACCGTAGAAACTTTATAGGGATGAAAATGTAACTTTCTTTTGACAGCTCATTGCGCTGAGTGTATGATAAGCTATAAAATTATAAAAGTGTAATAAACTATTTCACTTAATATTAATATTGATTTTTACCTTTTGTTGAGCTGATTACCACAGATAAATTCCCTTATTTTTCTTACAGTATCAGAAATACTATTGTTGGTGTATTAGATGTAAATATAAACGATTTGAAAAAAATTATAAGATAAATAATCGAAAGATACTACAACACGCACGCCAATGTCGCTAAATGTCAAGAAAATTCATTTAATGTATGAAATTTGTATGTAGCTAACTTCGCTCATTAAATTGGTAATAAGTATAGATAAATTTTCCCGGAAAACAGTTTTTTTCTTACGACAATCATTTTGAATCACATGGTATATGTCTCAATTATTGTAATCAAACGACATTCAAAATAAAAAAAAAATATCTTATTAGAAAAGAATATAATATTTATTCGAGGTGGTTTGTTATAATGTTCACGTACACACTAATAATGTTGGTGATATCTCGACAATAACTTAAAAAATATAACATTTTCAGGTAGTTATATGGAGAAAAAAAAAAAGAAAAATATATTTTCAGAAACCCCGGATGAGAGACACGTTTTGGAAAATAACACCTCTTACAGATATATCGCATCGTAAACCCATCTCTCACCCGATACAACATCATATCCGTTTCTCGTTTCCCCATTTATCGTCTTCAACATCGATTAAATTACTCCTATTACAGTTACGGTGTCGATTCTACGCTAACGTTCTCTATAAAACTGTACATCAGATCATCATCGTTATTCCTATGGTCGACTGCGGGAGGGATCCGGTTTACACTATCAGATAAGGGAGCACTGATAGTGGGAATCTGTCTGTGACTGATAGAATCGTTGATTCACGGACGCTCAAATTGCGATATATCGGACTGGTGGAGAGGGCTTTCAGGAATTGGGTGATGAACTCGTTATATTCGTGCGACAGTTGGTTCACTTGACACTTTATCATCGAGACGAAATGTTTGAACTTCAACGATCTAGTCCTGTGTTCTTTTCGCTTTTGTGTTTACGTTGAAGCCGGTCTTGGAGTTGCAGCGTTTCTCGTATTGTTGCAACGAATGGAGTTCTTTATTCGCTGCAGTGTACCGGGCTTCCTGCTGGTTTTCCAGTTTTAGTATCAGGGTGAAGTTTATCCTTAATTGCGCTCGGATTTTCTTAATGAAAAGATGAAAATTAAAGATACTCTGATTGATTTATTGCTTATGAACTGCTGATTATAGCACCGTCTTGAACGGAGGTTAGAAATTGTGCGTGCGCATTTATGACGTCGTCCAGGCATTCGGCTTGGTTTACTCTCTTGGGCATCTCGGCCCAGGAGCATTCGAGCACCTCGAACAGGAAGTAGTACTGCGTCTGGTGCAGTAGATTGATCATTTTGCTGGCTAGAATGTGGATTAGGTGCGTGACGGGGTTGAGAACTTGCAAAAAGTGAAACAGCTTGAAAGATATCGATATCTGATTATTTCATCATCTTGGAAGCGATATAAATGATCAGATGGAAAATAACAAGAAAGGGATTTTAATCCGATGGTTACAAGGATGAAGTGACAAGATTATTGGCGTTTTATCTATGACCCTTAATATTAATCATGTTTAGGAGGTTTATTATGGAAAAAACTTATTAAGGGTGATGATTACAAAGATATTTAATGATTACTACGTGGATTACAAAGCTAAAGAAGTAGGACTTACAATTTTGCATTATCAACCCTACATAATTGATTTAGGCGCAATTGAAACATACCATAAGGCGAATAAAAACAACCACGATTTTAGTTTTTGTACATATGGGCAACAATCGCCGCTGTAGATTTGATCCTGCCGCGAAACATTTTGAAAAACCCAATTAAATTACATACTTACTATACTCATTCCAAATGAGGAAGATCAGTGAATGGGGTTTGTGCTTGCCTTGCGGATCAAGTGAGCGAGCAAGCCGAGTGGCGGCGATCATCAAAGAGTGAGGCGGCACACATCAAGCTTTGATGTTTGCCGCCTCATGGCGGCGCAACAAGATTAACAGCTTCTCTAGCTGTTCTATCTAGGCGATTCTAGATCATTTCTTCATTTTTCAGTATAAGCGGGTGGATGGCCCGAACTTTAGGTGTCAGTTCTATTTGAGCTACCGAGGTGATAACTTCGACAAGCGATTATCCTTAGCGCTAGCTAGTGCGTCATTGTGTTTGTGACTTTGTGTGCATCTTGAGTGCTTACTAATTTATATTTGTTATTAAGTTATCGACGAAAGAGAATACGGAATGATGTCTGGTGGAAAGAAACGAAGTGATGCAGGGGTCGCCAGTTTCAAGAAAATGGACTGCAAGAATTCTTTTTTATCTTGCATTGTAAGCTATTGTTTGCTGTGGTAATGATCCATTTCAGTGATGAAAGAATTTTATATATAGGGCATTACATCAACTAAGCATCCTATGCTTGCACTCACTGACAGGACAAATAAGAAAAGACAAAATCCAGAGCTTACGCAAATTTGGAAAAACAGCAGCAAATGTTCATAAACAAAGAACATAACTTCAATATTGTGAAAGGTGTTTTAATAGTTTAGTTCAAATTGCAAAGTCATTAAAACCATTTGCCGAAGGAGAATTTATTCAAGGAGTGTATGTTAGAAGTTTGCAGTGTTTGTGCCCTGAAAGAGAAAATGAATTTGAAAAATTAGTTGTGTGAAGACGAACTGTTGCCGGCGTCGTATAGAAATGATGGCTAATGATATAAAAACAACTTTGACTGACGTATGGCTGGTTTTGAATCATTTTCCATAGCATTAGACGAGAGCACCGATTTGTCTGACGCAGCTCAACTGGCTATATTTATTCGAGGTGTTTGATAAGAGTTCACTGTTACTGAGGAATTGCTTTGCTGTTACAGCGCTCTAACGAACGCACCGTTCAGGCGAGGACATTTTTTACTGAAGTTGAAAATATATTCACAAGTTTTGTTTGCATGGTCGATTGTTAGTTGGCTGCTATGCACCGAGTTGATACCGTTTATGCTTACGGCTTGCGCATCGGAATTTTGGTATGGAAAAGCAACTGAATTAAATGTGCAAAAAGATGATTTGATAGTCCTCATTGCATTATCTACCAACAGAATTGTGTGTTCTAAGTCCATTCGACTCCAGAATGTCAATGAATGTGGTAGTTAAACCATCAATTTTTTTCGTTACCATCGTCAGTGTCAAGGCGTTTTTGGATGAATATCAGCCCGAATACGACGTACTATTATTGTGAAAGTCAGATGGTTAGCAAAGGTAAAAATGCTGAACGGTTTTACGAGCTTAGAAAATGAATTAGCAGATTTTATGCAAATAAAAGATAAACCACTATCTGAATTGAGTGACACCAAAATGGATACGTGACTTAATTTCTTTGTCGACCTTACAGGCCATTGAATGATTTGAAATTGGAAACTTCAAAATCAAGGGACAGTTAGTTAAATGGAGTTGTACAGCATTGAAAGCGTTTCAAAACAAATCCGCTTGTGGGAAGCAAAGTTGCTGTCTGGTAACAGATTACCATTTCACCACGCTCTCTGGTATGAACATACTGCTTATGCTCAATATGCTGAAGAACTCAAGTTACTGTCGGAGCAATTTTCGAACAGATTTAGCGTTTTAAAAACATGGAAGACAGTTTTCAATTATTGGTTACTTCAACAAAAAGTAATGTACAAAATGCTCCAATACACTTGTAATGGAGTTGATCGGAGCTTCAAAGAAAACTCACAGCTAAATTTAAATTTGAAGACGTGGAGTTGTTGCGATTTCTACAAAAAATACCTCGAAGAAGACCATTTTTCGGACTTAGAAATTCGCAAGAAATTGATTTGTGCGTTTGGCAGTTACTTATAAATGCGAACAGTTCTTTTCAACGATGAAAGTTAATAAATCAAAATATCGTACAAGGGTGACTGCGATAATTTGGAAATTCTTCACGTCTTTTGTATCAGTGGAATTCATCCAAAATTCGATGGATTAGTTTCCCAAATTCAAGGCTCAAGGTCTCATTGATTTCGTTGTCGCGTATTTAACTTTCTGTAGTTTGTAATAATTCCAATTTCAGGATTTAATTATAAATTTGTACCTATTTTTCTCATTTCATTTTCTTATTTTTTAATAATTGATTATAATAACATTTTCGTTTATTTGTGTTGATATCTATCGCTAAAATATTAACACTACTTAAAATGCACTACTTTTAAACGCGGCCTCGCGAACGTATTGCACACTACAGTTTGGCCACACAACATGTCAAAGGTTGCCCATTACTTGGCATATAGTATAGCAATAGAGGGCGGGGTTTATTGGTGAATTCGGCGAGTTTTTGTGTATAAGTTTATGTCCCTATTGAAAGGTGTACGAGATCTGACGCCAAACGACTGTCTTTTTTCTTTTTTTAATAATTGATATGCCTCTAAGTGGTATCCGAGGGTAATTCTTTGCAAGGTTGTAAAGCAATTATGATAAGCATGGGCGTGGCCACGTAACAAACGTAACACCTGTACAGAGCAACCTAATCGAGGAGTGTATCGATAATAAACGAACGTATTTACTATATCAAATACGTATTCGACAGTCTTTCACTAATTTTTAGTGAAATGATTCGAGTTGATTTTGTAGGGCAATCTAGCAATCTGGTAAATTGCAAGTAACGCGATATCAAAAATTTAAAAAGTAGCGGAAAATAGATGCATTTTGTCGTCTTGTTTGTGCCATTTTCAAAAATGTTAGATTTTATATTTACCCGTTAATCTACGATATAATTTGGCACAAGTGATCTGTTGTTTCCGCATATTCGATAGCACGTATTCCATCCTCTTCGCCATCCACAATCCACCGAATAGGCACTTGTAAATCGACATCGTATGCTGGAATATCGTACCCACTGGACCGTCAAGGGTGTCACCACGGACACGTCCAGCCCATATCGCCGTGCGAAGGATCCATTATATTAACGTTCAATCGCTGGATGATGTCTTCGTCTTCGAACTGAGCGTTCGTCACCCTGATGGCGATTCGAGGATGGCGCTTAAGGTGTGCGTGTACAATTCCGTCGCGGGCTTCCCTAATTCCGGTCTGCGAAGACAAACAGAAAAAAAAGACAATCACCCAATTATCGCTGTGTGTAATGCGTCTTTACACCTACACCAGTAACTCTAGCAGATGTCTGATGAAATCGCCCTGGCCCAACAGGAGGTACCTCCGTAAAGCGTGCAGATGTTCCATTAATCGATATTTATTCTTTAGTAAATCTAAAACCCGCAACGAGGTCTCCCTATAAACACTTTCGAGGGCCGAATGGAGCTCGATGGATTGTTGTGGAGAAAATAAGGCATCGGCTGTAATATATAAGTTACGGATTAGAATAATGACAGAATACTTTCTTTATTTCAAAAGTAAATAAACACTTCAACAAACAAATGATAAAGAAGAAAGGAATTCAATAAGTCCTTTCCAATCAGAATATTCTTAAAACGTTGTCGGGGTTTAGGAAAAATACACACGTGATTAATTAATTATTGATTTAACACTTACAGACTATTAAAATTATTAAACAAGCTCAAAATAAAACTAAATCATCATAATATATTAAAATGCTATTAGTAATAATTACTTACTAATGTCTAATTTTTGTAACGATTATTTGCACCGTATTTATTCACATGTATATTGCTCGTATTATTCACTGTTATCCGCTATTCACTCTTCTCGACTGACTGACCGCCTGCCAATCCCTTATTTTATTTGGCGCGAGACTACAGATTTGCCAGACACACTAGGCTGCTTCTATTCAGGTGTAATAAACACGAATCTTCGACTCGGTACTGCCCTCTGTCATCCCTCGTACGTAGTTCTTTTTTCCGCTATGCTAGCGCCATCTAGGGGCGCCTATCGAAACCGCCAGTTTAAAAATTGGCGCTCATTACAATATTTAAAGTTTTCGGCCAAAGGCCACCTTCATAAAGTAAGAGACAAATTTCTGAAGATGGCCTTCGGTTGAAACATGTAAAAAGAAAGAAAGACGATCCTTACATATAAAGTACTCCGATTGGAAAGGACATATTGTAATTCTTTCTTCCTTTATCATACACAAATCCAATCTCATGGAGACTACTGACATTGACTTTAAAAAACTGTCAATAGGATTGTAGAGGAGATTGCGATCAGCGTGATGCTTGACAATCATTAGGTTAGATTAGGATGGGGTGGTGAGGTGGCCTACGGCCCTGTTTTACCGCGAGCTTTTTAGATCTATTGCGATCCACTTTTTCCTAGAAGACGCTCACTAAGTTTGCCCCCTTAATTAGCCTTATCATTCTTGAGAGCGGTTTCTTTGGCCTGATAAGCATAGAAATGCTTAGGTTTTATCAAACCCGTTAGAGGTTAGAGAGAGAGAAAGAAAAAAACACCACAGATACCAGATGCATAAGCAATTTATAGCAGCAGAGCTCAAAGAATTTGAATTTTCATCTTTTTATCCTATTTTTATTTATTATTAGTACTACTCGATTCATGTACCGGCGTGTAGTTGAACTAGGTTGGTAGCTTAACTGTTCTTCGAATTTTACTTTTCAATTAGAGTTTTGGAATCGTTTTTTTTTATCTTTAATAAGCTCATTCCTTGCAACGCAGCGTTTGTTTTCTTTTGTTTAGCATCATTTTTAATTTAACTTTCATCTAAGTAGATGCCTTTCGTACCGGCGTACTGCTGTGGTTTTATACAACCCATTTATCACTGAGGTGTATTTTAAGATGCATATTTTGGTTGTTGTGACTTGTTGATTGTCTGAACAGCTGATTTTCAATTTACCGAGTATTTTTACAATTTTGTTTTGTTTTATATAAGTTCAGTCTAAGAGTTTATTGTATGATTTTAATTATGTAGTGTTAAGTTTTTTTTTAATTAATCCAGTAATTCAAATGTCTATTGTTCGCTTGTGCTTATTTTATGCGTATTCTATTAAATATTATCTTTGTAATGTTATACGAATTTTGAGAGATGGATTTTTGTAAGAAGAAGTACTATAAGGTTTTGTTAAGGACTTCCTTGTTCGACTATTGATGTAAGACGTATTTCTTAAATCATTGGTGCCATTTTGTTATTCATTTTAGTGTTGAAAAATTGAACCTTTCTTCTTTTTTAATATAGTCAATTAAGGAATTTTTGTTCTAATAATTGTTTAATGTTAAAGTGTACACTTTGTAGATATAAGATCAATTATTTTTTTTTTTGTTTAGGAAGATTTATTTTAGTTTTTTTCTCAATTATATTTAAGAGTTAATTTTTCTGTTATTCTATTTTGCTGTATCATTTTTAATTTTTCCTATCGCCTCGTTTGAGCAAGTAGAAGCATTTTGGCTATCATTTAGTTTTTTCATTTTAGTAAATTTCTTGCATTTGTCCACACTTAGATTACTTTAATTTGTGAAATCACGTGGATAGAAATTCAAAGATAATCTTCCTGAACAGATAAAACCTTTTTTTTTGCTTTGCATAGGAAATAGCATCGTCCTATTTAAATTAGAGTCAAGTGCAGTTTTTATTTTAGGCCAGAACCTTCAGTTCAGTTTTTTTTTTTATGCACAATTGTAATTTAACTCGCTGTGTAAAAAAATAAATTTATTGTTTGATAGCGTCACTGGGTTAAAAATTCTGTTCTTTTATTTCATATTAAACCTTTTCAATTTTTCGTGTAATTAAGAAAGTCTGACTTCATTTACTCACAATTTACTTTTCGTGGTTAGATTCAAGTTTTAATTTGCGAGGTTAACTCTCTTAATAGTTCTTTTGTTTTAATTTAAAAATCTTTTCCGTTGAGCTAGCTAATATTGTTTCTTTTTCATTTTAAAAATCATTTTAGTATGTTTTATTTACTTCAATTAATACACAGCAGTACATAGCGTGAGAGAGTCATGTGGTGCGCGCTAGAAAAGCGGTAACGGTCACACTTACCTTCATGACTGCTCCGTAAAATAAAAATACAGAAAGAAAGTTTCTTTGTATGATCTGGGAGTTAGAGTGATTGTTGTGACACTTTAAGACCTGAAGATGGGATTTGTGAGCCGAAACATGTTATCTTAAATATATTTAAAAAAGGTTTGGTGAATGTACGAACGTTTTTCTTCTTTTTATACATTATTACATACACTTTCATGGATTTCAACATACAATGAGGATTATCGTCTTACAATGCCTTAACAATGTCTTACACTTGTAGATAAGAATTATGTTTTATATGGTTATGTCCAAATTGAGCATAATGTCTAGTTATAATAAAATACCAAAGGGTAAAAAAATCATCAATTCGTTCGAAATGTAATTACTGCTTACATGTTTTCGGCCGAATGACCATCTTCGGCATTGTTAAAGTCGACAAAAATTTAAAAAGTCGATTTTAACAAGGCTCTGCCGAAATATGTAAGCCAGTAATTACATTTGAACGTATTGATTGAGTTTTTTTACCCTTTGATAATTATGTTTTAATTTAGATTTATCTTTTTCAATTTTCAACAAATAAAAACCAACAATGATTAACATGATTTTCATATTACCTGACGTTGTAGCAAAAAGGTTCTGTAAACCATCTCGTCCTGGTAACTCTTCGGAATCCTTACATATTTGCCGCAGAAAGTTTATACTCTTCCCCGTCGCTAGGATTTTATTCGCTTGATCGACTGTTATAAAGGACGGAATCATAGATTTTCTAAAAATCCAACCATATACTTTGCACCACAACGAGTCATTCCACTATACCGAACTATATTTGTGCCACATGTTCGGCATTTCACGTTCTGTTTCGTGCAGAACTCCTGCACGGATCCGTTCCCCATCGAGCAGCCATTTCGATAGCATCGAGTATAACGGCCTGCAAACTGACGATAGGACCTTTTCCGGAACCTATAAGCCCGCGGAAGAAGATTAAGTGAAAAGATTCGATTCGTTGAATCTTCGAAAATGATTACTTTCTGCGCTCAAATGGAGCCGTGTTGGAGGTATCCGTGGACGACGCTGATCAGAGGCACGCCCTTCCTATCGCTGCACTGTTCGGCTATGTAGGCCAGCCATTGGAGGTGCATCTGAGGTTCTGCGACCCACACGACCATCCTGCGCAGCGTCAGTTCGGAATGGTCGAAGCATCCTTGCTTCCTAGACTGAATTTTTTTATTATTAAGTTTTTATTATAAAACTGATAATAGATGTTTTATAAAATAATTCATAATGTTACAACAAAGTACCCTTTAGGCATCCGACGAGACTGGGTGCTTTGATAACGGCTCTATTTTTCATTCTCGTAAAATGATTAATATGTATTTAATGATTAATTAATTAATTTTAATTTTTATTTAATATAATTTTTTAAGTAAATCCACTCAAACTTTTTTTTTTTGGGAAATCGATTTACCTTCACTTATTTTATTTTTTTTTTTTTTGAAAAACTGACTCACTCACACTTATTTATTTTTTTTTTATAAAATCGACTGACTTTCAATTAATTTATTATTAATTTTTTTTTTTGGAAAATGTGAGTTGATTCTAAAAATAATAATAAATTAATAGAAGGTATGTCGATTTCCTAAAAAAATAAATTAAGTGCGAGTGAATCAGTATTTTTTTAAAAAAAAATAAATCAATTTCAAAAAAATATATCAATTAAGTGGCAACTTAATTTATATATTTTTTAAAAAAAATTGACACCCTCCTATTTTTTTTTTTTTCTTTAAATTGACACTAATTTAATTTATTATTATTTTTTTTTTGCAAAACTGATTCATGCTTAATTTATTTTTTTTTTAGAAAATCAACTCGCCTTCAATTAATCTATTACTTTTTTCTTTGAAAAATGTGAGCCGATTTAAAAAAAAATAAGTAAATTAAGTGAGGGCGAGACGATATTCTAAAAAACTAAATAAGTGTGTGAATTAGCTTTCCAAAAAAAAAAAAATAAATAAATTAAATGTATGTGCATTTTAATACTTATCTTTTTTTGAAAAATTGACACCCTCACCTATTTTTTTTTTTTTTTGAAAATCGAGTCACCTTCACTTAATTTCTATTTCTTCCTTTCAAAAATTGCCATTCTCACTTAATTTATTTTATTTTTCGAAAAACTTTTTTGTTAGAAAATCAACTCGCCCTCAATTAATTTATATTTTTTTTTTTGAAAAATGTAAATCGATTCTAAAAAAAAAATTAAGTGTCAGTGAATCAGTTTTTCAAAAAAAAAGATAAATTAAGTGAGGGTAAGTTGATTTTTCAAAATAATAATAATAATAAATTAAATGAATGTATCACTTAATTATACTTTAAGTCACTTTTTCTTTTGAAAAATTGACATCTTTTTTTTTTGAAAATTTGTCATTTAATTTATTATTTTTTTCTAAAAAATAAACTATGTGTGCCAGATAGTTTATTTTATTTATTATAATTAACTTGCCCTCAATTAATTTAATACTTTTTTTTTAGAAAAAAAAGTCAATTTAAAAAAAAATAATAAATTAAATGAGTGTCACTTAATTTGTATCCTTTTTTTTTAAAAGACACCCTCACTTGTTTTATTTTATTTTTTTTGAAAAATTGACATTCAATTTATTTTTTTTTTTTTTAAATGTCAATTTAAAAAAATAATAAATTAAATAAGTGTCACTTGATTTGTATCCTTTTCTTAAAATGACACCCTCACTTGTTTATTATTTTTTTTTTTTGAAAAAATTGACATTCAATTTATTTTTATTTTTTTTTTTTTCGAAAAATGTGTCAATTTAAAAAAATAATAAATTAAGATTGAGCTGTTCCAGGTTTAATTTATTATCCTTTTTTTGTGAAATGATACCCTCACTTGTTTATTTATTTATTTTTTTTGAAAAATTGACATTCAATTTATTATTTTTTATTTTTTTTGAAAAATGTGTCGATTTAAAAAAATAATAAATTAAATAAGTGTCACTTGATTTGTATCCTTTTCTTAAAATGACACCCTCACTTGTTTATTATTTTTTTTTTTTTTGAAAAATTGACATTCAATTTATTTTTATTTTTCGAAAAATGTGTCAATTTAAAAAAATAATAAATTAAATGAGTGTCACTTAATTTATATCTTTTTTTTTTGAATGATACCCTCACTTGTTTATTTATTTATTTTTTTTTAAAAAATTGACATTCAATTTTTTTTTTTTTTAAAAATGTGTCAATTTAAAAACAATAATAAATTAAATGAGTGTCACTCAATGTATATCTTTTTTTTTAATGACACCCTCACTTGTTTATTTAAAATTGACACCTTTTTTTTTTTTGAAAAATTGTCACCCTCACTTAATTTATTTTCTGTAACGAAAAATTGATTCATCTTCATTTAACCATTTTTTTTTTGGAAAATTGACACCAATTTTCCAAAAATTGATTGATTTATTGATTGATTGATTTATATTTTCATTTTTAAAATTGATTCAACCTCATTTATTTTTTTTAGGAAATCGACTCCTCCTTACTTAAGTACTTTTTTTTTAACTGACACCTTTATATAATTTATTATTCTTGTATTAGGACTTTCAAATTCGAAAAGAAATCAAGGCTGATGTAGCAACTTCACAAGTACTTCATAGTACTTAAGGAAGCATGACATTCAGCTACACGAAGCCAATCAACAGATATTTCAACACATTTTCAAACCGTACAAGTATATGTTGTTATATTAACACGAGAATAATTAAAATTTATTCAAAAAAAAAAAAAAAAAACAAAAATGAAGTTTGCAGATGTGTTTTTTTATTACATAAAATACATTATAAAAACCCGAAATCCTTTTGGAAATAGATTCTTTTATCAAAGAATTCTTTTTACATCTTTAAGATAATTAACTATTATTAAATACCCTAGAATTATACCATTATCATACATACATTATAAATATATATATATGGTAATGATATAATTCTCAAAGCCACAATCGATTATAAGTAAGAAATACACACAGATGATGTACTAAAATCATCTATATCGTAAATAAATAAATAAATAAATCACAAAGAACAAATAATAAATAACAATCACATCTTGAGATTAAGATTAAAAACAAAAACTACCTGACCTACCTGTGCCTGCAGAAGCGCCACCAATTGATAATAATTCGTCAATTCCTCCCTCAAGATAGCAATCAGCGATTGTCCGATTAAACCCATCTGTTTGTCCGCTTCGTCGCAATGCTGTTTGAGCTGATTGTGTAAAAATCCCACACCGGAGAGACGCTCGATCAATCCCCTCTGTATAGCGCTGACCCCTTTGCCCGTCTTGGGATCGATTGTAAATCCTAATCCACCCGGTTCTTTCCTCAATATCTTCCCTTCGATCCCTTGGAAGGAATATATAACCTCTTGTATCAATTGGTTCTCGGGTATACTCACAAAAGCTGCAATGGAACGTTAAGAACGATTAATGAGTTTGCCTGGGGGTTCAGAGACGAAAGAATTATTACACATAGAACGTGTCGATTCCGCAGATGAGCTCCTGTCCCTCAGCATACGGATATCGTGATCGCTGTTTGACCAGACTATCGAAGGCGCTGTTGTAGCTTGCGACATCTACGGGGTTTAATCGATAAATAGATTAAATATGCATGGGAGGTGGTGATTGTCTCATAAGTATTTTTTCTTAATATTTACAAGTTGATCTGATCATTGATTTAGCGAGCTGACTACACTCCAGTGTTGGGCAAGCTAGGGGAAGTGAATAAGTTTCTACAGCGATTATACATACTCGTGTTTTGTCGGCTCTCAGTGAATCACTAGTTAATACTGCTCCCACTCAAGGCACGAATAAACACGAGTGTATCTAGTCTGTAGAAATTTATTCACTTCTCCTATGTTGCCCAACACTGCTACACTCTTCTGTACAAGCAATGATAATTTTATTTATAATCCGTTGCATAGATTGGCAACCATAAACACATTGATTTGCCAAGACGTGAAAAAGTAATTTATATTTACGAGATGACCATCAGTAACTCACGAACTTTTTTTGGTATAACTATCTATACGCATCACTTTACTTTTTTTTTATATTTTAAATATACCAAACGATTTTTAATTGAAATACGATGCGACATTATGAAGGAAAATAAGTCTTCTGTAGGTGTACACTTCTGGCAGGAAAAATCGGGACACCAGCAATTGAGAATTTAATTTTTTTTTTTGGGTGTAAATAAAACTTTCAGGGAACGTATTGTAACGATTTTCTATTATAAAAAAAAAAAAAACGTTGTCGTGGTTTAAAAGAAATAAATCGGTGATATATTTAAATTAACTTGATTTGTTTACACACTTAAGGACTATTTAAAATCTATTAAATATCATCAAATAAATACTACGAATTACATTACTTACTAATTTTAAAGCTATTTATTCAAAATCATAGTAAACAAAACAATTTGTCATTTATTACACAAAAACATTTTATTTATAATTTACACTTTTTACGTTTTATATTTATATACCTGAAAAAGTTTTGAAATAAAGCGAAACGTTGTAGTAGTCATTAATGTTTTCAATATTTTGACCTAAAAACCTAAGAGAAAAATTACTTACTAAGAGTCTATGAATTTTAGCACAAAAAAACGAGTTCGCTCCGCAAAAAATCTTGATAATTGAATTTTCGATTGGATTATGTCAGAGCGTGTCCCCCAAGTACACAGAGATTCAAATGATTTGTCAAATTCCGCTCTATAGATAGTAACAGGGTGTAGGTATAATGCCGCGTGTTTGTAATGAAGGTTTGAACTAAGTCAGTGTTGGAACATAAGAAAGTAAACGGATCTGTCATAATAAGAAAAACGTAACCTAGTATATTTGAAACTCGCATTATATAACGACTACGGATTGGTGTTTTCTCTTGTAAAAATGAAATGTAATTAATTTAATTTACTAAATTATTGATTTTACAATTCAGTACTACTGGTGTTTAACTAAATTTAATTTATTACTTTAAATTATAACATACAATTAGTATAATTATTAAGTGACAAAACTGCATCTCTCAGTTTTCTATGGTATGCATGCGGTTTCTATAGATCCTATTTTTTAGATAGCCGAACATGAAGTAATCTAATGGGGTTAGATCAGGCGGTCTTGGTGACATCTTTGTGCTCTAACGAACCTGTCAGCAAAAAACTGTTGAAGATATTGGCAAGTTTGTCGAGCAGTATGTGCCTGGAGCATTATATCGTGCTGAAATACCTTGCTTCAAGCTCATTTCTTGTAACTCTGCAGATAAACAATTCCAACATGTGTTGGTAACGTTGGGTCTGTTACAGTTTCCTCAAAGAAAATTGCCCTATTATTCGTTGCCTGGACATAGCTAACCAAATCCAACTTTTACGGGATGCAAGTTGGCGTTTCTCGAAATTCGTGTGGATTTTCTACAGACCAGATACAATAGTTTTGTAAATTGATATATGTCTGTTAGATTAAACCAGGCTTCATCCAAGAAAAATGATTTGTTTAGCAAGTCATCGTCCCTTAATTGTATTAAACCAATGACAATATTCCAATCGCCTATCGTGATCTAATGGTAATAATTCCTGTACCGTATAAACTTTATAGGGAATGAAATGTAACTTTCTTTTGACAGCTCATTGTGCTGAAGTGTATGATAAGCCTATAAAATTATAAAATGTAATAAACTAGTTCACTTAATGTTAATATTGATTTTTTACCTGTCTGTTGAGCTATTATCACAGATAAATTCCTTTATTTTCTTACAGTATTCAGAAATACTATTGTTGGTGATATTAGATGTAAATATAAACGAATTGAAAAAAAATTATAAGATAAATAATCGAAAGATACTACAACACGCACGCCAATGTCGCTAAATGTCAAAAAATTCATTTAATATATGAAATTGTGATGTAGCTAACTTCGCTCATTAAATTGGTAATAAGTATAGATAATTTTCCCGGAAAACAAAGTTTTTTTTCTTACGACAATCATTTTGAATCACATGGTATAAAATCAAGTTTGTGTCGTCCGAAGCCGCGAGCGTTAGCCGCCATCTTGAAAAACGCCTTTATCGCAAATATCTCAGAAACGTGTTGTTTTTTACGTTAAAAATTGTGAGGACCTTTTTTGTAGAAGATAAAATTACCCATCTTTTTTGTTTGAAACTTTTTTCTCTATTGTCAATATTAGCCGAGATATAGACGATTAAAGAGATAAATTTTTGTTTTTGGAAAATATCGCGATAATTTTTGGAAATACGAAAAAAAATGTGATGATCGAAGTTGTAGAGCATAACGTTTTCTACAATTCTTGTATAAAACTTTCTTTTGTTAAATCAATAGTTGCTGAGTTCTAGCGCAATGAAAGTTGCCGTCAGGTAAAGAAAAACAGCGATTATTGGTAATACGTTGTTCTAGCATGTCAAAAAAAAAAAATTTATAGAAGAATTTTATAATTGAGACGCTAGCAATAATATTTATCATGAATAAGAGGAAAGTTTGCGCGATAAAACATTTTGACGAATTGTTTGAAAAAGACATGAAAATGTATTCATTTATTCATATTCGTTTTTATACAATTTTTTTTTATTATTATGATGATGATGCGATCCTAATTTGTAAATCACGCAAATGATAATGAATCCATTATCCAATATCCAACCAATAATCGCTGTTTTTCTGTCATTCGTCTTTCGAATCTCGTACCTAGTTCCTTGTTCCGCTACGCGAGCGCCATCCAGGAGCGCCTAACGAAACCACCAGTTTAAACATTGGCGCTCGTTACAGTATTTACATTTCAACAGGATGAATTGATGCAAGGTTTAAACAGAAACATAAATAGATGGAATAATAAAATACATTGTAGTTTCGATGACCTAAATAAGTGATTTATGGCTTTGATAGGTGAATATGTTCTCTGAAAGCTGCATTTACACCCGGGAAATTTTAAAATTCTCGATTGCTGGTGTGCCGATTTTCTCCTGCGAGAAGTGTACATAGAAATGACTATAACTTCCAAAAAAGAACATTTATAAAAAATCCAAAAACATGTAACCTTTAATCTGAACAGAAGTTTGCATACATAAAACATTTTGGAATTGCTACAAGAAAATATACGACAAAAAAGGGGACAAAATCATTGTTAAAACAGCAAATATTTAAAATTCCTTTATTTTCTTCAGTTCACACTACCACTAAAAATCATTCTGTGGGTCTCCAGATTAAAAAAAAAAAAAATGAAAGGACTTTTATAAGAGGAAAGAAAATCCGACAGAATACAATTTAATCGCGAAAAGAAAATCATAAATTGAAAAAAAAATGAATAAACAAAAAAAAAATTTATTAAAATTGCTTAAATTTAACCAAAATGTTAAAATGTATTTGTCTCTGTGATATTATCTGTCGCTTGTAGAGAGGTTTCACTGTACAAATTTTAAATTTTTCTATTACATTTTATTCCTCTAAAATATGCAATCTTTTCCCTATTTATTTATTTATTTAATTATTTATTCTGTCCAACAGATACAATCCATTAATAGGACAAATACAAAGTTGACAAACACGATTACTAGCTATATACTTACATATGGAAAATCTAAAACTAATTACAATGCAGAATTGAAACAAAATGCACTACCCACAACACAAAAAGAAAAAATATTATAATCTCGACATAGCAATACGTAATATTTCACTCGAAGGCATAGAATTAATGTCAGATGCATCTGCAATATTGTTAAAATTACGACACATTCTAGATATTGGAGACGCGAATGCAATGTTCGTTCTAGGCGTTGAAAGAGAAAATAAAAGTGTACTGCCTCTTGCCGACATACGGGGAACAACATATGACAACTGTGAATGCAGCTCAAGACAATCAACGTTGTTATGGACGAGATTATATAAAAACTTTATGCTATCCAATGTATATGTCATATTTATCGATTTCATATTGAACTTACTTAAAAGTTCATTGTTATCATAACCCTGTTGTGGATGATCGCCTTCAACTCGGAAGTATAGATATTTTAAAAATTTCTTTTGAACTTTTCCAACAGGTTCTACGTATCTCATAATAAGGATACCATATCAAAGACGCATAATTTAAGCGAGAATAAACGTAGGAATAATATAATGCTTTAATAAATTTAACCGCCTTGTATCTTCACATTTAATACAAAATAGAAAAAAATGCAAACTATTCAGAATATCGATCTTAATTTCCCTAATAATTTTATTTTTATGCAATATACAATTATATTTTCTCAAATATTAACAATTTCATCCAATTTCCCTACGAAAAAATAACCACCCCATATTTAAAAGAGAACTTACCTGCGTCCTACTCGAAGCCGATAGATTCTTAACAAGATTTCCTGAATACAGCTTCTTCACGCTACCTTTCGATTCGTCCGGGATAAACGTAGTTTGCGATTTGGAACTGCCGACGTTGCTCGGTTGCGGCACTAATTCTTGTAAGATGCTCCATTGCGCAAGAGGACTCACCTCGTCCTGGTTGGGTTTTGTGGCAAGATTCAGAAAAAACGTCATCAAAGAACACTTATTCTGTAAAATCCCCTGAAAATATCAAAAATGTAAACCCGTTTCGGCATACACACCGGAAAATATTATTTACACTTTTCTGCAACTTCGTATAGAGCAAATCGAAGCTCTGTATGCTGTCGCTGGACTGTGTGCTCTGCAAGAATTTACGGATTTGCGAGACGACGAACTGTTCATCGTGGTAAACGTTGGAATTTAACGATTGGGCCGATGTTAGTAATTTAAAAGCAATTTTAAAAAACTCCGCTGATATATCTGGAGATGAGGCGAATTTTATGAAACATAAATTATGCAGGCGTAAATTACCTACCTTTATCCCTCTTGGCGAAATGATTACAGAGCTTATTAACTAAATATGGGATTTGTTGTGCTGGCGTAGTTTCGACTTGAGTACGGTTCATTATTTACGATTTAAATGGCGTTGCGGTTTAAATATACATCGTTGCGCAGTTTGGTAATCCTTAAATATAGCTTACGATTTATACAATGCGATGTTAAATTGTTAATAGGTGGGTATAGCTAATAATTTTTAAATTTGACAATCATTAGACGTTTACGCTTGAAATACCGTTTGAAGTTGGCTGCAAGCAGGCAGGCCAACATTTCAAAATACGTTTTCCTACAAAAGTAAGTATATTTCCCCTAATTCCCTGTCGAAAAATTAAAATTTAGAAACTCCCAGCATTCGTAAACCTTATCTCCTGGAATCAATTTTAAGTTTAAAATCGAATAAACCAATTCCTTGCAAACTATCCTACCATCTTTATAAGGAAAAGTTTACAACTCAAAATAAAATAATTCATATAAATATTATAATATAATATATTTTGGCACCAGATTGCTCTGTTTATAATATAATGTAGGTATACTGCTAACTGAACAAGGTAGATAATCTAAGAACTTTCCAAAAGCATAGGCAATTTCAACGTTTAAGTTACTAAAAATAATTATGAGAAATTTAAAATATTGTTGTTTGGGTGTCGAAGAATTGGTAGGAAGAAAAATTATTTGTGTAGAGCTTTAACTGCCATTTCGAATGTAATACCTTAGTGCTAGAACCTATATATATATATAGTGTAATAATTAACGTTTACATAACTGCTTACATATTTAATAAACAAATTCAAATTTCGCGCAATTATTTTCACTAACCAGTAAAGTTATTTTTGAATGTTTTATATCACGACGTGACCATGCTTTATACGGCCTGCTCCAATAGCCAAATTTAAACTTCCCGCAATTTTTCTCAGTAACTTCAACGTTGAAACATAAAATTACTCACCATTTTGTACTACACTAATAGTTATTTTAATGCCTTTACGTTGAATTCACTAAAAATTGTTGCGGGGAATTTAAATTTGGCTATTAGGGTGTCGAATCATGAGCGAGCATGGCGCCGCTTACCGGCCTGTTATTGAGAAAATTACAGGATTGATTAATTAAAATTTCTCAAAATTATTCTAAATAACCTGTTTGCTTCGTTAAAAACCGAGCTATCTTATTAGTTATTTCAGTTGTATAATTATTTAGTTAATAGTTTTATACTATTTAGCTTTGATATAAATCAGGTTGTCATCAGCTGTGTCCTCCATTACTTTCCTTTTGACGTACGAAGAATGTAGTTTTCATGTTCTTAAACGTCATGTAGATGTCGCTACTTACCGGAATCTGGTATAACATTCAATTCAATGTAAATTGGAAGGACCATCCCGTACAGCATTTTACACTTCAAATACATAGCAGATACATAAAACTTGAAATATTGCTACATAGCAGTTCATATCGATTATGTATTAAATACGTAAATTATATATTTGATACGTATCTCTAATATTGCAAATACGTATCTAAAATGTATACAGAATGTCCCACATTTACTTTCTCACGTATTTTGCACTGTATTATTGCAGTAAAACCTAGTGGAAATGGGACGATATAGTACATAAACTTCTGTCATTAGAACTCTCCCCGTATAAATAGCTGCTTTCCCTCTCTTCCACTTTGTTTTTTTTAAATTGTACCCCAATTTTTCCAGCAAGTAACAGGCTATTTATACGAAAGGTGTTATAATGGCAGAATTTTACGTACAATATCGTCCCAGTTCCAATTAATGGATTTTATTGCAACTTTTTGTGTCCATTAGGTTCGAGCAAATAGTGGATAAAACAAATGTGGAACTACTGTATGTAGGTTATTTATTCAAAACACATGCAGAGCGTTTCCCTGCAGGCTATCCAAACATAGTCATCAAGAGAGTATCTTTTTTCAACACCAATTAAAAACAAAGATAGTATGATTCTCTGTGTTGGTTGCTGTGAAGAAAATATATATCCAAAACTAAACAAGATATAAACTTATTATTTTCTTATTAACTTATATATTATTTAATATATTAAATAGATTTATAAAAAAATATATATATAACATGTATATTTTTTATAAAACATATATTTCGATATAACATTTTTAACGGTACACATATTATAGTTATATTTTATAGTAGTAATTTTAATATCACTTCATCACTCTGTGAGTTGACCGGTATGATTAGGTTGGTTTTTTCTCTTTGTCTCTGAAACAAATCAAGAAATCGGATGTTAATATATGTAATATTATTAATTATAGAAATATAAAAGTGTAAAAAGGAAGACGTTCTATTAATATATTATCACAAGGAATCTCTTCCAAATCTTTAACATTTGTTTAAATATTATTTGGATAAAAAACAATACAATGAATCCAATGAGGGACTCCGACTGTTTTAAGAAAAATTACATTTAAAAAAGCACGTCATAATCGACTTTTTATAATATTAATAATTTAGAAAATAAATATATAATAATTTACTCACGCAATTCTGTGAAGACGTTTAAGAACTTGAGCAACCCAATTAATCATGAGTTTTGTAATCATTTCTTCAGTTGAAATTTATATCGGCAAATCGAACAACAGCCAACAAATATAGAAAAGTATTCTATGTACAGTATTTAATAATACTGTACTATGAACATTTTACAACTTACCTAATATAATTAAATTAAGGATTTAAAATTTCGGAATGTTTTTTTCCCTTGAGCTCCCTTCCAACTATATGCTATGACTATATGATGTAATATGTCATCTCTCATACACATGCTTTGAAAATGTTTTTATTGCATCCTGTAGATTTGTCCCACCTTTCAATTTCAAAAAGTCTCTCTACAAATAATTTGAGATATGTAAATTATTAATATAAAATGAAATCTGTAAATATGTGAATATGAAAAATTAACCTAAAAAAAAACAGCATTCATAATCAATAACAGCATTAATATTGTACCAATTACAATCATATGGAAATTCTAATCATTAACAAATCCAAAATTAACCTTTGACTCACATAAAATTATTTTTCACATATATAAAATACTATTTAATATCTGATCACCGGCGATTTATAACTATCAAGTTTTTTTAGGTTAATGATGCTACTGGATACGTACTTGATACTATGGTGACTACGCTAAATCTCAGCTAAATGCCACCACAGCACCAAGCACAAACGAATGGTGGCGGATAATACATTTTGTCCAATATGTTATCAACTACATGTTTGATTTAATATATTTATATAATATGCGCAAGTATACCTGCTATTATATATATGTATTTGCTCTTGAATACATCAAACATATTATATTAATTACATATTTAACACGATATATTTCATACGTAATAAAATGTAATGTAAATGCAATATTGTTACGTATTTAATATGTAATTGCAATGAAAGGTGCTGTATGGGATGTTATTCTATAGACAGGCCGTATAAAGCAAACTGTCTAGCTATCAAGCAGATCGTGTTTTGTATATATTACAAGTTTAAAACCTACTTAATTTTAGATATTTTGATTTAAATTAAAAGGTATTAAAAAAAATGATTGATGTAATAATTAAAGAATGCTTTGTCCACGAGACAAAATTTGTGCTTTATTCTATTAAATCACTTTATGTCAGATTTATCAGATTAAAGAAAAGGTTTTACCCTACATTTTTTTAGTACATTGTACACAACACTTTATTTTCTTTTATTTCGTACATCAACTAATCGGAAATGATAAGTATTCATTTTATGCCGGAAATTAAGGGAAAAAGGAAAACTAAAACTATACTGAAGATGACATTTCCGAAAGTAACACCTGAAGACGGTGTCGCAGATTTCATAATATCGAAAAATATCTCAGACGTACCCAAGTGAGTGATTTATATCGTATTATTTCTTTCGTTTTTAGCAGATATTCGCTCCATTTTCCTCAGATACAACTTTGACGCATGGGAAATATCCCGGAATTGTGCGCCTGTGCATTTACTCGCCGCCAAATACGCACTCAGAACCGACGAGGAATATTTGCGCCGTTGCAGGCAAGTCGCAATCGAAAAGCGAAAGAAGTACGACGAAAAATGGGACGATCTAAAAGCTAACGAAGAGGAATTCCGAATGATGTTTAGGAAGTTTAATAAAGTACGTATTGATTCGATTGACTATTCATCAATCGGTTATTTATTTATTAGGATAAATTTTGAGTTTTGTATCTGTAATAATTACAAATACCAAAGTGATTCAAAATGATTGTCGTAAGAAAAAAAACTGTTTTCCGGAAAAATTTATCTATACTTGTTACCAATTTAATGAGCGAAGTTAGCTACATACAATTTCATACATTAAATGAATTTTCTTGACATTTAGCGACATTGGCCTGCGTGTTGTAGTATCTTTCGATTATTTTTATCTTATAATTTTTTTTTTATCGTTTATATTTACATCTAATATCACCAACAATAGTATTTTTGAATACTGTAAGAAAATAAGGGAATTTATGTATGGTAATTAGTTCAACAAACAGGTAAAAAATCAATATTAACATTAAGTGAAATAGTTTATTACATTTTATAATTTTATCGGCTTATCATACACTTCAGCGCAATGAGCTGTCAAAAGAAAGTTACATTTTCATCCCTATAAAATTCCTACGGTACAGTAATTATTACCATTAGGTCACGATAGGCGATTGGAATATTGTCATTGGTTTAATAACAATTTAAGGGTCGATGACTTGCTAAAACAAATCATTTTTCTCTGATGAAGCCTGGTTTTATTTAACCAGGCATATCAATTCACAAAACTAATCGTATCTGGTCTGCAGAAAAACCACACAATTTCGAGAAACGCAATTGCAATCCTGTAAAAGTTGGAGTTTGATTAGCCTGTCCAGGCAACGAATAATAGGGCCAATTTTCTTACGAGGAAACTGTAACAGCCCCAACGTTACAACAGATGTTGGAATTGTTTATTGCAGACTACAAGAAAATGAGCTTGAAGGCAGGTTTATTTTCAGCATGATAATACTCCAGCACAATACTGCTCGACAAACCTGCCAATATCTTCAACAGTTTTTTGCTGACAGGTTCGTTGTAGAGCACAAAGATGGCCACCTAGATCGCCTGATCTAACCCCATTAGATTTTACTTCATGTTTGGCTATCTAAAAAAATAGGATCTATAGAACCGCATGCATACCATAGAAGAACTGAGAGATGCAGTTTTGTCACTTAATAATTAACTAATGTATGTTATAATTTAAAAGTAAAAATAAATTTAGTTAAACACCAGTTAGTACTGAATTGTTAAAATCATAATTTTAGTAAAGTTAAATTAATTACATTTCATTTTTAAATGCAGAAACACCAATCCATAGTCGTTTATATAATGCGAGTTCAAATATAGGTTACCTTTTCCTTATTTATGACAGATCCGTTTACTTTCTTATGTTCCAACACTGACTTAGTTCAAACCTTCATTACAAACACGCGGCATATACCTACATCCTGTTACTATCTATAGGAACGGAATTGACAATCATTTTGAATCTCTGTGTATGTACGAATTAATAATTTATAGGAAAGCTTACTCGTTTACTCCATAGATGGTAGTACGCACAACGAGTTTGAATTTATCTTTTTCAATAACGGAACTTTACCTTAATTTCTCTATTCTTTTTTTAACTTTGTTCCCGTCAAGTTCGTTCGGGAAAATCAAGAAAAAAGGGATAGGGCTGAAAGAAAGATCGCGGACGAAATAGAGTTGCAAAAGAGAAGAACATGCGATATAGAGAAGATGCGCGAGGATTTAACCTCTATTAGTAATATAAAGAATCTAATGGAGAAGAGAATAAAGGAGCACAGATTGTACGAGGTACTTTTTTTGTGTTTTTTTTTTTGTTGGTCTATTTAAATGCACCGTACCTATGATATAGAAAATAATAATAAATAAGTACTCATAATTAATTTTAATTCATTACATACTACTAGTAGATACTTTGTCAAATAACAATTTAAGGCTTACACAAGCTTTATTTAAGGTTGTCCCGACAGGGGTGCAAGCTTGTTGCAAGGTTCTGTCAAGATTTCTAGTTGACACAGGATAAGGTTTTCATAAGCTTGTCTGTAAAAGCATATAACAAGGTTAGAATTACAATGTTGAGCTAAACTTTAGAGAAAGCTTGTACAGAAATTTCGATGGTATTATATGGAAAATTTCGTTATTTCAATACACATTTTTAAAGATACGAAATAATAGTAAAGAACCTTTTTTAATTAATATTTTATGGTAGATTTCTAAACACATTCTACACGGTGATTCTCAATATATGCGACAAACTTTAAGAGCTGATTCCTGTGGTTATTTTGATCATAAAGTTCGTATGAGTATATGTCCAAAACGGTTTGGTTTTGAAGTTATTGAATGTTTAATAATAGATTATGAAGTATGACTAACACTATGTAATATCACAGTTGGCTCTTCAAAAACTATTGTGTTGAGAGGGAATTGTTTATTTGTCAATAGTTGTCAGAGTATTCATTCAGTTTATTGCCAGTTTCCGTTTTCTAAAATGAATTACACGAATGCTGAGATGTGTGATATGCATTTCGTTTACGGTCTTGCCAATGGAAATTCGCGTGCTGCTAGACGTCTTTATGAAGAACGATGCTCGAACCGTATCATCCCGCGTCATTCAATATTTGCCCGTCTTCACCGACGTCTTAGTGAAACGGGAAATTTGAAAAAACGGACGACTGATAATGGGCACGCATCTACAGTGAGAACTCCACAAGTCGAAGAAATGGTACTAAATGAAATTGAGGAACATCCTACTACAAGCACCAGAAAAATTGCGTTTGCTTTAAACATTAGTCAGGGCACAGTTTGGAAAATATTGAAAGAGCAACTGTTGTATCCATAATCACATTCAACGGGTGTAGGCACTTTTGCCGGCAGATTTTCCGCAAAGAGTGGCTTTTTATCAACGGATGCAACACAAAATCGCACAAAATCCTGACTATTTGACTCAAATATTCTTCACTGACGAGGCTACTTTCTCTAGAGACGCGATTATTAATTTTCATAATATTCACATACGGGCCGAAGAAAATCCGCACGAACTAGTGAATGCCCGCCATCAACATCAATTCTCTGTTAATGTGTGGGCCGGAATTGTTGGAGATCACCTGATAGTCCACATTTTTTATCGATGCGGTTAAATGGCGAAGGTATACCGCAATTTTCTTGAAGAGGAGCTACCGCTACTGCTGGAAGAAGTTCCGTTGCAATTAAGATTACAAATGTATTTTATGCATGACGGTGCTCCAGCGCATTTTAGTTTAGTTGCTCGCGAGTTTTTGGACAATACGTATCCAGATCGGTGGATAGGACGGGGAGCCACAACCGTGGCCTCCTCGGTCTCCAAGACATATTATTTTGGATTTTTTTCTCTGGGGTCACCTTAAATCATTAGTTTATACGACTCCCATTGAAAATGTCGATGAACTGAGAAATCGTATTATCGCAGCTTTTTCAAAACAATTCGAAATACCCCTGGTATTTTAGAACGGACTCGCCAGTCAATACGACGGAGGATAGAAGCTTGTATTGCAGTTGGGGGCGGTCATTTTCAACAGTTAATATAAGTTAATTTTGTTTTACTAATTATTTTGTTAATTTATAATAAAAACATTAATTATGTTAACTTACTTAATTAAATTAAACATTGTACAACTTTAGAACTAAGCGATTTTGGACATATACTCATATGAACTTTTATGATGAAATAATCCCAGGAATCAGCGCTTAAAGTTTGTCGCATATATTGAGAATCACGCTGTATATGAGAATATCAGTATTTAATAAAAAAAAGAAACTTCTACATATTTATATATTAACTGCAGTTTTAATTCATCAAATTATCGATTACAAATTTCCTTTTCTTTTGCATTGTACTATATGTAATAAATCGTATTATTATTTCGCTCCCAGGATTATTTGCAAACCGTAGTCAAGACAAGTCAATCGTTCAAGAATATCAACGATCTCTTATATCGCTACGAGTCCTTAATAGAGACCAAAAACATCCTCTGCAAGAAACAGCAAACCAGTCTGATGGCCTTGGAGTTGGCCAGGGCGAATATGGTAAATCGGCAGGTATCCGCGCCAGTCGTAGACACGCTATAATTTTTTTTTGTTCTTCTTTTACAGATGAAACTGATAGAAGAAAAGACTCTGGTCCTGGTCGGCCTCCAGAACCAAGTGGCGAGCCTCCAGGAACGTTACGAGCTGGCCTACACGAAAAGTTTGCAGTGGGAATCGAACGTCAGCAAGATACAGGACGTCTGCAATCACGAAGAGATCCATCTGCACCTGGTCAAGAAGTCCATACACGATACATATCTGGCCATGTGCAAGAGGAAAAACATCGAACCAGATATGACTTCTGTAAATTACGAGATGAAGTTGGCATTCATCAAGAATACTTTGGGAGACATGCACAGCGTGCTGCTTCGGTTGAAGAGCAAACGCCTGAAGTCGTCATTATACAGTCGGTAGATAAGATAGTAATGTGATAAGAGTATTGTAAGCTAAATTCACGTCGGTTAATAAATAACTATTTTGTTTTTGTTTTTCTGTGTATACAGGGTGTATGAAATAAAAAAGTAAATTTTGCTTGGATGTTAACTACACGACATATAAAGCACAAACCCACCGAAACCGGATTTTATCATTAAAGAATAAAGAAAAAAGTAAAATTTAGAGCTAAAAATTCTTTAGTCCGGGCCTGATGCAAGGAAACGTCATGTTAGGCACCCGCTAAACGTGGTATTATGTATAAATACATTGCACTCATTTAGTATTATTCTTAATGATATGCCGTAAATTCATTTAACGACATTCTGAATAAATAAAGGCCCTTGTAAAAATAGCAAAACCGAGGCATTTTAAATTTCTTCTTTTTATAAAATAAACATTCCTTTTTTGTTAAGAGCATTCTACGTAAGTCTGCAAAGTATTATTT
Organism: Protaetia brevitarsis; assembly: GCA_004143645.1. Lineage (NCBI taxonomy): Eukaryota > Metazoa > Arthropoda > Insecta > Coleoptera > Scarabaeidae > Protaetia > Protaetia brevitarsis. The sequence goes on from RXPK01000817.1 coordinate 47,093, forward strand.
TTAATATCCTGATAAGACGTTCGAGTTTACCGGATATGCGACTTCAGTAGTAAAAAAAAACGTAAATATTTTTCTTTTGCTTTGTCGAATCGAGAGTTAGTTGTTAATAAACGGTACCACATGAGTCTGAGTTATTTCTTTTAGATTTATTTAATCATAAAACGCAAAATGAATTGAATCGAATTACACAGAAATAAAAATGTAGATACAGAAAATTTGCAAATACGCCTTTTTACTATGATATCGCGCGAAAATGAATCTATACATTCCCGCGCCTTTGCCGATGCATCAAGCTTCGATTTAATTAAATGAAATCATGATGTCCTGAAAAGGATCATTTTTTTCGAGACGGGAAGAATTAAATAAAATGTTCGAAAGTGGCTTGCACTCCAACGGGCGATCCACACAAAACTAACAGCGGTAATGGCTGAATGATATGGTATGTGGGGGTATACTCGGGACAGCATTTAGGTTGGGCACAGGTGCGGCTCTAGCCCATGGCATTTATAAAATATTTTTTTTCTCGTTAATGCTTACAGATAGACCCCCTGTGCATTAAGACTTTTTGATCGTATATGATTACAGCTGCTACATATTATTATATTTACCTCTATATCTGATACACCCTGTATCCTCACCTCTTTTTTGTGTTGTTGTTGTGGAAACCGTCTACATATGGAATCTTCGGAAACACGGTTTTTCTATTTAATCTCTCATTTTTTTATCAATTTTATTAACATTTTTATCAATCGTTTGGCACATGGATCCAGCCAGACTTTCTCCGATTTCAATTATAATTTAAGTATGTTTCCTATTGAGTTAGTCACCTGAGATTTCGTGACTTTTCCTAAAGTTGAATTAACTATAACTTCTGAACAAAAATAGAAAGATACCTCGTATTCGAGGATAACTACAAGGATATTTCAATGTACTCATCACATTCGTACCAAATATGGTCTGCCCAGACCCCTATTTACCTCGCTTCATTTTACTTATTTGTTTTGGTGATTTTCAATTCGGATTGATACTTATGTTCTAGCATATCATAGCATTGTGTACACATAAGCGTCAGTAACGTGAGCTAACCATATTTCAACTTTAACAGGATGCAAAAGAACTTCAATGTGATTCTATTATATTGTTTATAGACCATGTTCTGTAATTTTGTTTATTTAAAAACCCGCTTGAATGAAACCATGCTTTATTAATTTATATCCTACTAGCGTGGTCTCTAGATAAGATCCGATGAACAACTGATACTTTGTATGGATACGTATGCAAACGACGCTTCAAAATTCTATTAACAGTATTAGAAGATACATTCATTTGAAGTGATAAAGACGAACTGATGAATGTGGGTTTTCTACGTGATTAACAATATTTTGCTGTGTACGTGGTCTACTAGAGCTTTTGCCTCTTAAAACAGGTGCTGTAATCCAAAAATTCTCCACTACCACGCGAATATGATGTTGTAAAACGGTATTATCCACAACTCTACTAGGGAACTGCAAGTGAAACTTTCGCTTACATTCAGCGTAGGAATATTGTCATCGCCAATAAGACATTCACTGGCGGCTCGTGAGTTATGAAAGAGAGTGAGCACAAAATAAGAACTAGCCTATTTTTTGTACATAAAATCCATTCTCCTATTTTTCATGCTGAAAGAGACGTTCATGACTTTGTTATAAAAATGCGTTCAGTCGATCTTCTGACATTGTGCTTCTCAGAGAAGTTTTAATGCGTCTGAGGGTGGAAAAACATCGTTCACATTCTGCTGTCGACATGGGGGTTGTATAAATGATATTCAACAGTTTGTGTGTTTCCGTCAAAACTTTTTTGAGGTTGTTGTCTATTATGAACACTAAAAGTGGCAGAACACCACCTACACCTACGTCACACATGTCATCACGCCCATAAATTACTGAAAGTTCACTTTTCAATTTTACGCTGTCCAACATAGGATAAGATTTCACAGTTTTTTTATACACACAATTAACCGACGCAAAATATGACGATTTTTTTTTCCACATCTTCGTTGTACTTAATTTTATGTCGCAAATAAGCACTGTCTAACTATTCACGTATGTCCACTTTGCCTAGAACATTAAAATCCACGCATGCATTCATGTGAATTCACTGAATTTTCGTGTTTCTTTACCCTTTCTGCGATATGTATAATCATTTAACCCTTGTTTATTTCACGCACTGGCCTCTTTTTTTTAAAATTAAGCAGATAAAACAAAATAGTTTATTTTTTAGTGAACATCCACTCATATTTTTCATATATATTTTTATTGAATACTCTATTGTAAGTTCGAGTTTTACTTGTGGAAGTGTAGTTTATTTGAAGATCAGGAATAGGCCTTCCTTTCTTCTTAATTACCCGCCACTGAAGAAATTGTGCACTTCGGAAATATGCTTCAACCATAAAAATATTTTCTTGCAAAGTGTACATTATTTATAGTTATAGTTAAGCTTAACTTAATACTTAAGTAGATCCTAAACTATGATTTCGTCTTGCACCACTGTTTAAGGACCAGTTAAGTGTTGTTTAAAATTAGTCGAAGATTTGCCCAGCTTAAGGTCCAGTTAACCTCACTTTTGGTTTCAAATGACAAGTATTGCGGCAAGCGAAAGAAGACTTTTATTTGTTGTATTACGGTGTTTTCGAGGTGTTTTATTTATTGTTGTGGGGATATTTATTATTTGTACATTTTTGAAACAAAATGGCACGTAATATCTTAATAAATAACATAATGTTTGAAGATGATGATGAATTGGACGAGTTAAATATAATTTTTTGTGGTATACCTAGACAAGTAAATGAAAGGGCAGAATATTTTCATACATTTGACGAACTTAAATTTTCGATTTAGGGTAACCAAATGTACATTATTTATACTAAACCTGATTGAAGCTAAAATTGAATATCCTTGATGTGTGAGTAGGTATAAAAAATAATTTTAAGTTTACCATATAACCTAAGACGAAATAACCAGTCCTATGACCACGAATGCATACAGTTTGTTATGTTTTATCTAATTAAACAAATTTTCAGCAATAATAGTGTTGCTTTTATAAATCAGCTGTTAATAAACCTAAGACTGACTTGACAACAATAATGAAAACTCGAAAACTCGTATCAAGAATTAAAAGTCAACATTCTCCTTCTTCCTGTGTGCTTCTATCAAAAACTTACAAGTTACAAGTCACTTTCACACTGTCTGACACTGTTGCCATCCGTTTTCAATACTTAGCTAAGCTTTATTCCTAGTTTCGACGGTACAAAACATATTCACCTTAAGGTTCACCTTAAGCTGAGCCTCTACTTAACTAAATTTGTTATTAGGGAAAACTGGTGCAAATAACTGTAAGTTAAACACTGTCAGGGAAAATATGATACTCACGAAATGACAAATGTCAAAATGACGTTAGAAATATATGTACTTATCATAAAAGGTAAGCGGTTTGTTATGCAAACACTAGTTACTTATCAGTATCTCCTGAGATGTAATTAATTTTGAAACACTGTGTATGTATGAGGTTGACAACAACAATGAATGTTTAGATTCGCCGGGCGAGCTTATTATTTAAGGGGTGTAAGCTTAAAATTAAGACGTCGAATAATGGAATGATGGCTTTTTGAGTGATTCGATTATGCGCACCACTAGTACATTGTCTGTTTTAAAAACGGAATTCCGAGAAGCGAATTACCTCGCTCAACATATATGTATACAAAGCAAATACATAAGTAAACATAAAGTTATACTAGATTGCGAGCAATCTGCTACATCCGCTACTTTAAATAGTCCCAGGCGTTTTTGTCGTGTGTGATAAATATGATAATGTTTTTTTTTATACTTACTAGTTATTTATTACTTGAAACACGTTCGCGGCATAATACTATTGTTTCGATTAACAGCGTGAGATGCTAGCTCCTATAGGGTACAATAAGTACTAAATTAGTTTATGATTTGATAATATGATGATGAATTGGGCAATATTTCTTCTGAATCGGAATCTGTTAACATTGCACAGGCTTTCCGTACTTGCGTCTTACAGAAAGAATGGGATTCTCATGTTGTATTGAGCTTGATAGAATACAAACAAGCGGCAAAGTTTTCTATACAGCCTACTGTGCCCGACAACGTTTCTCGGAACTGGAATCTGTTAACATTTAACATTGCGCAAGATTTAGGCATTTCCGTTGCGCATAGAGATTGGGAATTCACATGTTTTAATCGGGCATAATAGAAAAGAAGCAAGCCGGTAAGGCTTCTTACAGTCTACCGCGGAATTTAAACAGACGAAGAGGCGCTTGGACGACTATAATTAATTAATCCAGATTAATCGTACAAGGGTCTAAATAGTGAATACGGTGAGTCTTTCTAAATTTCCTTAATTCATTGGAATGTTATGCAGCATGATTATTTGATAGTGTACTGAAGCGAAAGATGTATTCAAGCATTAAGATAATATTTTGCTGAAAGTAGGTATTTTTATTCTTTGATTTAATTTAATAAGTGTACTCGTGTTTTTTTTTTTGGAGGGAAATTTTTCGTCTCGATTACATATTTAGTGCAAGGTCAATTTAATGAGATTTTATTATACAAATAATTAAATATAACTGTTTCACGATCGGATAGTTTATATGACAATATCCTTAGTTTAAAAGTTCAAATCCACAAATATGATTATATACAGGGTTATGAACGCTATGCGGTACAAAATATTATGATCAAAATGCGTAGCTTTCAAAAAGTTTCACTTTTGGGATATACAGGGTATTCCAGGTAAGTGGTTCATTATAAGCTTATGATGTTCTATTATTTACTTATATTTGAGATTTTGGCTCTATTATCTGTTCGATTGGTACTATAAATGTAAAATACTTTAACCAAAATATCACTTCCGGTTGACCGGAAATCGATGTCAACTTTGTTATTTTAAATAGAATGATATAATTTTTTATTCATTTTTGGATTCTACGACCATAAATACGTCAATATTCATTAGTTATTCCTATAGCTACATGTTGCCGTTTTTGAGTTATATATTTAAGTTTTTCTTTTTTTTTTTTAGTCATAATCATTGCATCATTGAGAAATTAATATCTCGGTTAATACTGCAAGTAGAGACTCCAAATTTGCTATGTTATGAATGTAGATATAACTCTAAGAAACAGTAAGCACACTTTACATTCTAACATACAGGGTGTTCAAAACTGAGGAACAAAGTGACATATCTTCAAATGCAGAAAACTCAATATTTTTAAATAGAACGCCCTATATTTTAATTCGAAATTAGAAAGTAAATATCATCCCCTATCACTTTATATCAGCATTCCCTATACCTATCTTTAATAGATTTAGAGATATGAGCGACTTTTTGTTAAACAGACTAAGTAGCCTTATCTTTAAATGTTTGTAGCTGGCTCTGAATGGGATTAATGTCAAATTCATGTATTATTCTTTGAATAACCATACAAGAATGTCGCTGTTCGAATAGTGTAATTACGATGATATACATTTGGTGGCATCTAGAGGCATTTATTAAAACTAGTCAATTGAAATCATAAAAACTAGTTTTTATAATTATACAGGGTATTCCACGTAAGTGGTTCATTAAAAGTTTATGATGTTCTATTATTTACTTATATTTGAGATTTTGGTACCATTATCTGTTCGATTGGAACTATAAATGCAAAATATCTTAACCAAAATATCACTTCCGGTTGACCGGAAATGGATGTCAACTTTGTTATTTTAAATAGAATGATCTAATTTTTTATTCATTTTTGGATTCTACAACTGTAAATACGTCAGTTTTCATTAGCTATTCCTATAGCTACATGTTGCCGTTTTTGAGTTATTTAAGGTTTTCTTTTTTTTTTAGTCATAATCATTCTATCATTGAGAAATTAATATCTCGGTTAATATTGCAAGTAGAGACTCCAAATTTGCTATGTTATGAATGTAGATATTACTCTAAGAAACGGTAAGCACACTTTACATTCTAACATACAGGGTGTTCAAAACTGAAGAACAAAGTGACATATTTTCAAATGCAGAAAACCCATCTTTTTTAAATAGAACACCCTGTATTTTAATTCAGAATTAGGAAGTAAATATCACCCCCTATCGCTTTATATCAGCATTCCCTACACCTATCTTTAATAGATTTTGAGATATGAACGACTTTTTATTAAACAGACCAAGTAGCCCTTTATTAATGTCAAATTCATTGACTAACCAAAAGTGTTTATGTATATCATTGTAATTACACTTTCGTACAACGCAATATTAATAGAAATGACTATTCGAACAGACATTCTTGTATGGTTATTGAAAAATAATACATGAATTTGACGTGAATCCATTTCAGAGCCAGCCACAAACATTTAAAGATAGGGCTACTTAGTCTGTTTAACAAAAAGTCGCTCATATCTCAAAATCTATTAAAGATAGGTATAGGGAATGCTCATATAAAGCGATAGGGGATGATATTTACTTGTTAATTCCGAATTAAAATACAGGGTGTTCTATTTAAAAAAATTGAGTTTTCTGCATTTGAAAATATGTCACTTTGTTCCTCAGTTTTGAACACCCTGTATGTTAGAATGTAAATGTGCTTACCGTTTCTTAGAGTAATATCTACATTCATAACATAGCAAATTTGGATTCTCTACTTGCAGTATTAACCGAGATATTAATTTCTCAATGATGCAATGATTATGACTAAAAAAAAAGAAAAACTTAAATAACTCAAAAACGGCAACATGTAGCTAAAGAAATAGCTAATGAAAACTGACGTATTTATAATTGTAGAATCCAAAAATGGATAAAAAATTATATCATTCTATTTAAAATAACAAAGTTGACATCCATTTCCGGTCAACCGGAAGTGATATTTCGGTTAAGGTATTTCACATTTATAGTTCCAATCGAACAGATACTGGTGCCAAAATCTCAAATATAAGTAAATAATAGAACATCATAAACTTTTAATGAACCAGTTACGTGGAATACCCTGTATAATTTGTCAAAATAGATACCACTTGGAGTTGCGAGATTTTAGAATTAAGGTGACGACATGCTTCTGAACAAAATTTCATATTCATTTTGCAAAAAAGAAAACTAGAGTAGTTGTGTAGAGATAAAAATGCAAGAAATCATATCATATATTACGGCATTTTTTCTTTTTACAAAAGATATAAGTACGCCACTGGTTTAAACGCCACTTGAAATGGGTCTATACCAAATTTCATTAAAATTTTTGCATATTAATCATTCCTGGGGCAAAATTCTTCTTATGAATTCACATTGTTTTGATCAAATAAACAATGAATGTCAAAAATAACTGACAATAATTTTGTTATTCGTAATAACATTAATAGTTATTTGTATTACTAGGCCAGAAACTACAGTTTTGCGAGTATGAGTACGGTTTTTTCTGGCCGTGTGATACACAATGTTTTTTGGGCCGAGAAATCTTATTTTGATTTGAAAATAGAAAATGAATTTTGACACTAGGGAGTTGACAGCAGAAGTTGGCACAAATGTTAAATACCTTAGTATTTTGACGTTTCTTTGAAAAAGATTTCTGTAATTTTCCTTCTAGTTTAATATCTATTTATTAGTAATAAGTGTAATGAAGACATCAGTTCATTTTAGCATAGTTGAATAGTAGCTTAATGACAATTTAATACACGTCTGTCATGTGGTATCTAGTGTGGCCAACCTTTAGTGACATTTTTGCCTGCCTTTGAAGTACTGCAAAATGAGTGTTTCTGGACGGAAGCGCAAAAACAAAATTATGGGAATTCCAAAAAATAAAAGTTGTCCCCTAATTAAATTCTTGTAGCTTCCACTAATACTAATCCGCCATTTTCTTCAATGCATTTATCATATCTTTTTCGGAGGTTCAAGGTTACTCTTCCAATTATTCTGTGGTAATATCTTCACGCATGCTTGACTTATTATACATTTTTTGCTTAAGGATATCGCAAAGGAAAAAATCAATGGCGTCAAGTCCGTGGGTCTTGGGGTCCATTCAATTAAACGACTGTTTCGTTCAATCTATGTATTATTAAAGTTTTTCATGAAGTGCATTGCCTGTCCACCACTGCGCTATGCACGGGAGACCTATCTAATTAAAATTTCAAATTCAAGCGAGTTAGAAGTGGTAAGTCATGTAACGCGTCCCAAAACTCACTGTCTGGAAAATTCAGAAAAAGACAATTTCATCAAATTACTCCTTAGCCACTCCTACCATTTACAAAAACACAATTAATGCTTTTAGGAATGTTTGGAACACTCTGTGTAATATGAAAATAATTTTATAAGGTAACCGTATTAGACAATAATAAAAGTGAAACATTTTGAATATACATATATTCGACGACAAGTATTTTAGCCAGTATCATATAAGTCCGTTTTATTCCAGAGTTGCAGACTCTGTTATTCCCCAATTCTATTAATAGCCGTTGTATATTTTACATGGAAAATCCGACTATTATAGATTAAATCCATGTATTACACATACGTTTATCACTTACGGTTTGAATTAGATACTGATATATTATGGCTATATAGCGAATTTATAAATGAGCGATTATAAAGTATTATTAAATTGTGATAAAATAGATAATGCTTGCTTTTATGTGTATGTATATACAAATATTGGAATACATTTCGGTTTTCCTGGTTCGCGGCGACATACATTTTCCTGTTTTGATAACAAAGCAACTACCCAAACCATGGGTGAATCATGTTTTACGATGGAAATTACAATAAGTACTTTTCTGCCAAAGTGGCAGAAACCTCTATCTTTAGTTTTATATTTCAATTAAATATTTATCAAGTAAGGTATAGATTAAATTGGTTTCATGCAATGAGTTTATATTTTAATTTTATTTTTTTCACGAAAACTGTTAACAACAGTAACGAACCGATGTTTAACAAAAATAAGGTACAGTCGCGAGCAAATGTTATAGGCACCCTAAATTTTGGGCGAATATCACAGTAAGAAATGAGAAAATAAAAGCTTGTAGGTAATACATTATAAATATTTTAGTATTTTAAGGGATCCTATTAATTTGTTGCATATTACGAGTGTTTTTTAGTACTGCTATAATACTTTTAGATGGGAGGGGGAAAGTGATTCTCGAAGACTTGAAAATATTATTAAAAAAATAATACATTTACAAAAGGTATCTATAAAGACTATTGTAACCATAAAGACGATTATATAAACGTTGAAATAACTGTCACAAAAAAAATGCAAGAAACATGAAACCCATTAGTTTTGTCAAAGGTGCCTATAACATTTGCTCGCGACTGTATTATAGAACAAGACATGAATGGAATGGTGGCTTTTTTTAGATGTCTTTGAATTGTAAATACGTAAAGATATGAATAGAGACTTCATAGGGATAAATGAAACCAAATTATTGAATTATTAAAGATACTATTTTCTACAGTTCTCTCTTCGCCTTAACCGGAAGAAGATTTGCTAGCATTACCTACAATGTCGAAACCAGTCTTAGCTCTTGAAGGCCTCAGTATCTCTGGCAATTCAACACAATTGGTGCAGGCGCGACCAGGTCAGTATCACAAACGAATTAATGAGACACACCGTAGATATATTTACGATTTGCATTTCATTAAACGTGAAAAGTCTTAAAATCAAAGTAGCCATATTAAAGATATTCATACACTTGACTAACCCTGATGGTAAAAAAATTCTATACCCTGAAGCAGCTAACTCATAAAGATGACATTTTGACAGGTTTCAAGTAGTAAATCATAACTACAAGTTTTCAGTAATAAATCATAACTAGAGACCGGATTATATGCAAAGAAAAACTGGAATATATGCGCATATATATGTATCGATTTTTGAGGAAATATGCATAAATCCGGGGCATATATGCAAAAGATTGCGACAATATGCAAAATTTTTACATAAAATAAATAAGAGCAGAAATTTAAACATTAACTTTATTGCACAAAATTTTTTCACAACATAGTATATTTCTAAAACAATTTATAATTAAATGTTTTTCCAAATTGTGTAAAAGAAAGTTTTGTCTTCTATCAGAATACATATGTTTCGAAATAGAGAAGCTTCTTTCACATCACAGATGTAATTGGTGCATTTTTTAACTTTGCAATACATTCTAAACTAAAATTAAAGTCGAAATCGCTTACTGTTTCACCTTCCAAAATTTTCTTAACTTTCTTCAATTTCAAATACCCCGCATTTTTATTTATTACTTTTTTAAATTTGTTGTATATTGAATTACCTATTGTACCCTTAACCTTCTTACATAGCATATCAAATTCGTCTACTATTTCGACTGATTCCGAGAGCGACATCCCTTGCGCTTCTAGTTTACGAATGGAACTTGAAACAAAGCTATAATTTGACTTAATATATAAAAGGTTTTGTAGCAATTCTGTTAATGTTACTATCTTTTTTACAGTTTTCTAGAGCAATGCAGTCGGCAGTGATTTCAAGGATTACATTTTTATTCCTTCAAAATTATCGGCGAAAAAAACTCTAACCATTTACCCCATCTCGTAATAATCGGTTCAGTAGGCAACTTAACACCGGGAAGTGGCTCCTTATAAAATTGGATTCGTAAAGGTGCTTTTAAAAATACTTTTTTGACATTGCTAATTAAATCATTAATCAAAGGGAATTGATTCCTAATATCTTCGGCTACATGATTGAACCCATGAGCTAAACAAATGGTATGAATAATGTTACCATAAAAAAATTTTAAATTTTGTGCGGCTTTTATCATGTATGGTGCAGCGTCGCACAACATTAGTAAAATTATTTCACAAGGTATACTTTCAGGTAAAAAGAAATTTGATAAACCTTCTTGAACGAATTGGGCAATTGTCACATTATTTGTTTTTTGAAGTTCTTTACAATAAATTAAATATGATTTACCTACAATATCATCTTCATGAAGAATTTCTATTAACAAATGGGCAATATAACGGCCACACTTATCCGTACTTTCATCTACCATGATATAAACAAAATTATTCCCTACCAATTGTTGAATTTCTGCTATTGTTTGCTGGTAACAGGATGTGACATAATTTTTTCGTAAGGTACTTTCGTCAGGTATATTATGTTTGCAATATTTTTTGCAGAAATGATTTCAAATTAACATTGTTTAATCTTGCTAATGGTATGTTAGACGAAATTAATGTGTTACACAAATCCGTATTATATTCTTCTTGTTCTGAGTTTCGTGAAGTTGATGCTACACATTGACGTATAGATTGCTGCACACATGCGGATCGCTTTAGTTTTTCACATTTTCCAATATGTGATGGAGTTTTAGCGTGTTGATCAATCAGGTATTCTCTCTGGGAAGACACCTACAACAACAATTGTCATTTTATATCAAAAGTTAAAGAATTTAAAAACAATTGTAAAGCTTTTAGTAAAATTAAATTTACCAGTTTACTGCAGGCTCGACAAAATCTTTTGTCGCCATCCTTTACCAGTTCAGGATATGGCTTAATCCATAAAGAATTTTTTTTCGCTATACTCATTGTATGTACGCACAGTATTTAAAAACGTAACACAATTACATGCTGTTTCGCTCAAAGATATTCAATGAATGAATAGTTTATTTGGGAATTAATAATAATAATAAAACGTATTTACCACATCCCTTCTGCTAGGCGAAATTAAACACGTGCAGTTCTTGGAAAAAAGTGTTAAGAGAAACCAATGTAAAAGATTTATCGTTCTGAGAATTGTCGGTTGTCGATCTACATTAGTAATTACTAGGAATTTTTACTAATAGAAAGGATAAGAAAAAGCTTAAATATGCAATATATGCAAATCACTAATTAGCGCTAATTAACTTCAATTAGTGTAATACGTCTACACATAGACTATAATTAAAGATATGCAAAAAATAAAATATATGCACTTTGCATATAATCCGGTCTCTAATCATAACGATTGAAAACAACTCATCTCCTTCAAGGCGTTGCAATTTTTTAGCACGTAGTTTAGATAATGTTCTAAAATCGATTTGACGTTTTCAAGTGACCTCCGGAGTACCTAGAGATCTTCCAGTGTTGGATCCCGAAGACCTCAACATCGTCCTGGTGGGAGAAACTGGTGTCGGCAAGTCCACCTTCATCAACGCCTTCGTCAATTACCTCAACTTCCCCAGTTTGGAAGAAGCGACAGCTTCCCCTAATATCCATTGCTTGATCGCTTCTAAATTCACCATCAGCGATGATAACTTCGAAGAGAAAGTCGTCACTTTCGGAGAGGACGAAAACGAATGCCAAAAGGCCGGAGCCTCGTCAACGCAATCGACCAGAAGCTATAGATTCTTCATCAATGATCGGTACGTCAGACTGATAGACACTCCGGGAATTGGGGACACCAGGGGCATAGTCAAAGACGAGGAGAACTTCGACAGACTCCTCGAGGCTCTGGCCGAATTAAAATTCGTACACGCCTTCTGCATTCTCCTCAAGCCGAACAACGCAAAGTTGACCGTCCTCTTCCAGTATTGCATCAAGCAGTTGCTGTCTCGTTTAGATAAGACTGCCAGCAGGAACATAGTGTTCGTCTTCACCAATTCTAGGAGCACTTTCTACAAGCCCGGGGATAGTTTGGTGCCCGTCAAGGAGATACTTAAATCGATCAAGGATTCTTCTCACGTCGATATTCCGTTCTGCAAAGACAACGTGTTCTGCATGGACAACGAAGCGTTCAGGTTCCTTTTGGCGCGCAGGCATGGCATCAACTTTACGGAAACCGAGAAAAGAGATTTTGCCGCAAGTTGGGAGAAGTCAATTGATGTGTCTTTCAGGTAAGAGCGTTTTAATCCTTTGGTATAAGTACTTACAAAGAGAACTGCCAAATGTTAAGCTGAGATTAGGTGCCGGGTCTTGTCAGTTGATAGTGGGAAACTTCTTGGAGTATTTTTGTAAAATCATAAGTCACACATGGTCAGACGTTAATTCCTCACAACCCAATTTACACAGTGTTTCAAAATGAATTACATCTCAATAGGTACTGAGCATTTGGTACCGTCATATTGTGTGTGTGTGTCACAATATGGCGGTTATTGTCATTCATATCTTCTACATCAGTGGTTCTCAAACTGTGGTACGCGAAAATTTTTAGGGGGTACGCGCCGGCCAACAATAAAATAAACCAATCCGGGACACGTATGGACACGTTGACGTGCGCGCGCCACTAAGGGCTTAGTCATCAGAGTGGGGTTGTGTGGCCGGCCAATCACTCGTGTCACTGCACTGCAGTAGCATTGTCTGTTATTACAAGCTCGCTCTCAGTATTGTGTTATTTTTGTGGTGTGTTGTGTTATTCTGCGGACACTCAATCCTGTTGAAACACGTTTACGGACATCTGTTTGAAAACTGAGTCAGGTACCACGTAAGTGAATTTTACAATAAAAATTAACAATGGATAAATGGCTCCTAAAGAAAACGCCTCATGAAGATCTGCATCAAAATTCTGGGCCATCAACTTCACAAAATGAAAGTAGACCTGAACGTCTAGTTACTAATGAGCAGCTCAAAAAAAAAATAAAAAAAACCCGAAAAACTGGCAAATGAATATAAAAGTAAAAAGAGAAAATATGACGAGTTGTACTTAAAATTAGGTTTTACTTGGACTGGAAGCTCAGACGAGCCTAATCCACAATGCGTTGTTTGTTCAGGAATTTTATCAAACAATTCTATGAAACCTTCTCTTTTAAAACGCCATTTTGAAAGCAAACATGAGAACTTAGTCAAAAAGGAGTTACGGTAGTTTGAACGTCTTTTGGAAGATTTGAAAAGTAGGAAAAACACGATAAAACACTTTTCTGGTGCAGAACAAAATGAAAGTGCTCTAAAAGCTTCTTACAAAGTTAGTTATTTAATTGCGAAGTCTGGTAAAAACCATACTATTGGCGAAAACCTAATCCTCCCTGCCGCAGCAGAAATTGTTTCTTGTATGTTGGAGAGAACGAGGCAAAAAGATTACAGCAATTCCATTATCAAATGATACAGTTTCAAGGAGAATTAGTGATATGGCGTATGACACAAAAGAACAACTTGTTGGAGCGATTCGAGCTAGTCCTTGCTTTGGTATACAACTCGATGAAACACGGATGTCGCTGGCCTAGCCAACTGATCGTTTTTGTACGTGGCATTTTTCAAGATGAAATATTTGAAAGATATTTTATTTTGTAAGACACTTAAAACATCGACAAAAGGTGAAGATATTTTCAATTTGTTAGATTCTTTTTTTCCCGAAAACCAGCTCGAGTGGAAAAACTGTGTGTCAGTGTGTATGGATGGTGCTAAGGCTATGAGCGGTCACATCACAGGGCTGGTAGGCCATATTAAACGGTTTCAACTGAGTGTAAGTTCACTCATTGTGTCCTTCACCGAGAGGCTTTGTGGCTAAGCACCTCCCTGATGAACTAAAATGTCCTTGATCAGAGTGTGAAAATTGTGAACTTCATAAAAACTAGGCCCCTAAAATCTCGTTACTTTAAAATTCTATGCCAGGATATGGGGAGCCTTATTGCTAGAACTTATTGCTACATACTGAGGTACGATGGCTTTCTCGGGGAAATGTTTTGTCCCGTGTATTTGAACTCCACAAAGTATTACATATTTTTTTTACCGAACACAAATCCCATCTGTCTTCTGTACTTACTGACTTTGATTGGCTTTTGAAGTTGGCTTATTTAAGTGATATTTTTGGAAAACTCAACATCTGGAATTTATCCATGTAAGGCAGTGTTTCTGATATTTTTAATATAGAAAAGAAAACTGAAGCAATGGTAAAAAAGATCATTCTCTGGGAAAAACAAATAGAAAATAACAACTGCGAGCCGTTTGAAAGATTACTTACATTTTTGCAAGATAATGAGAAAAACATATCTGATTTCACTGAACTCAAGACTCAAATGGGCCAGCATTTGAATGCATTGAAGATCCGCATAAGAGAGGTACTTTCCACCTTTGGAGAAACAGTATAACTGGATACGTGACCCCTTTAATGCAGATGCTATGGACACTAACCTGACTATCTTTCAAAAGGAACACCTCATTGAAGTATTATGTGATCCCACGTTGAAAAACAAATGTTTGACTGCTGGTACTACATTGTTAGATTTCTGGATCGGTATTGGAAGGAATACAAAGAACTGTCAAGCACTGCTGTTAAATTTCTTGTTGGTTTTCCACACTTATTTATGTGAAAAGAGTTTCTCAAGTTTAACCTATCTTAAAAATAAATCTAGAAACAAATTAAATGTGGTGATTTAAGATTGTATTTAACCAAGTTAAAACTCAATTTTGATAAACTGTGCAAAGGGAAACAAGCTCACCCTTCTCACTAATCTCTTTGAAAGTAAGCGCTTTTTGTTCTTTAAATTTTGTGTGTGTTTGTTTTTAATGTAATAAAAATGTTTGTAAACAATATCTCTTTGTTTTTATTTAAACATGATGCGTAATTCAGTTTCAAAGGTTAACACTATACTTCTATGCTACATAGAAGGCTTTAAGATTTGTTTAATATTTTAATTATAGTTTACTTAGTACCGGTAACTGAGAAGGGGTACCTAAAATGTTTTGTGGGTAAAAAGGGGTACAGTGTCTAAATAAGTTTGAGAACCACTGTTCTACATTATTTTAAATTTAAATTAACTTCTCCAAAAAATATGCAATGATACGAATTATTTCGTAGCATTTACAATGCGATTGCATTTTAACGTCTAAAATATATTGTGCTGTGCTGGGTGCGAAGGGTCTTTTCAAAGACCTTTTACAGATACTGTGAAGTGGAAAAGAATACATCAATTAGGTGCCTAGAAATTATTTCTGTTACTTACAACTACCGTTGTAAAACAACAAAGAAAAATGTCTTCTATGATTTTCAGGATGCTCTCCTACATAGCTGGTTTAGCTCCGCACAAGATCCAAGACACCATCTCCATCAACGAAGCACGGCGTCTCATCATCAATTTGAGCAAACCGCTGGCCATAGTAGCGAAGAATATCGACGACAATCTTAGAAAGATCGACAGGCAACAGGCCCAGATGGCCGACAAGAACAAGACCATCGGAGAATTGAAGCAACTCCTACATTTCGACATGATCAGGATAGAAGTGATAGAGATACCCCACCCGAAAACGGTCTGCACCCATTCCGATTGCACAGAAATCCACATGGTGAGTATCCGCAACGCACGAACTGTAGTTTTACGTTTAATTCGCGTTGAATTCCTCAGGTCGAAGGCTCGAAGCACATCGACTACAAACAGGTGTGCCATAGTCGCTGTTATCTGAGAAATGTGCCGAAGCAAGTTATCGGTTCACCGGAGTTGAGGCGATGCGAAGCCATGAATAACGACAGTGTGAATCCACAGTGTCTTCACTGTCACCACAGTTTCTCCATTCACATGCACATCTATTTCGACACGAAGCCATACATCACGAGAGAAATCAATAAGAATGTGGATGCGAACATCAAGAAGGAAGAGGAGATTAGAAGCAATATTGCCGCCATGATCGTGGATCTGACAAGGCAAAGGGAATCCTTGATGACGGAAAAGCTAACGGTTCAAAAGTCCATGGCGAAGTTTGCCCATTTCCTTAGCCATAACGCTATAACTCCATACAATGATACTTACCAGGAGTACATCAAATATCTCATAGAGAAGTAAGTAGTAAAATGAGATGATACCGTGTGCACCATGTGCCTCATTTTCAAGCATCTATGCATTTGTATGAGCAGGTATGATATGCTAATTTAATAAAGCAATTCTCTGAAAAGTATACAAAGAATATTAACTCTGATAACGTATTTTTATGAAATACAGTACGAAACCTCATTGTTTCATTTACAATGGGCAGGTATACTAATTAGCTAATGCTATTATAGAAAATTTGAGCGAAAGAATAGATCTCTTCTTGTTCTAAGAAACAGACATCATCTAGCCATATTTTTTTTTTTCGTTTTTTACTTTATCCATCAATAATCTCATTTTATTCTTCAGCGAGAACAGCCTTGGCCCTAACAAGAACGAAAATCTGATTAGGAGCTACAACGATCTGATAAAGGTCCACATGGAACAGACGGCGATCTTGGACGAGCAACTCAAACAGGCCGCAAAGACAAACACCGATGCCAAGGTCATAACAGCCGAAGATGTAATGAAATTGGTGCAGAAGTTGTACAGCTTGAAGTACTGCGGTAAGATGATTCGGGATTTCTACGTGAAACAACAGCACACCAGACAACGGGAAAATCTTCTCCATACCGAGAAGAACGTGGACACAAGTCGTTGGTACGATCCCCTCAAAAAGGGGTACAACAAAATAGCGCCCAAGAGGATCCAATGGCAGTAGGACTTGGCACCAGGGTCGCACCTCATGTATTCATTATAGTTAATATAGATAGTGTACGTTCAGAAATGTGAGATATTCTAATAAATTTTAATCCTCTAGAATTCTGAACTTTAACTGCAATGATATTCGCATTATTTTCATCTCTTAATAATAATCCCCTTAATTCATTATCGGTAGTTAAAATAGCCTCTCTAATTAGGATTCTATTATCCACTATATAAAATGCTATTAAAAAATGTTTGAAGTGTGTATTGACTTTCGTCCTGTAATTAAAGATTTATCCGAGAGGTTTATTTTCCAACAATTGTTAGTCTGAATAATTTCTGAACGTACTCTGGTTCCATTATAGCGAGTGTATGTATATTTACTCGCAATAAATTCTATTTTAAATACGTTTATTTGTTTTTTTAGTTAACATTATTAGTATTTTTACTAGAAATTAATTTCTAGACTTTCTTAGTAACGAAATTAAAATTAATCTTGTTTATAAGATCAAAAATGTTGGATACCAGCTGATTGAGTCTATCGACGTAAAATATATCCCTCATGTGTTCACTTGAATATATAGACCTACAAAAAACTATGAGCATTAATGCAGTATGTATCACCCAATTGTCTGAATATCATGCCGTAACCAATGTTTTGCGCCTACAATCTTTATTGATATAAAATTCTATAAATTTATGGTTTGAAAGCGTTTCCTTATTTAATAAAGCCCAGTGATTAATGAAACCGTGGGTGTTTCTATTCGCAATTGTTTTATCTATAACAATTGCTGCTATGTCCTAAAAAAGTCGGCTCATCATTGTTATTTAAAACAATTAGACCTTTATCATTAATTAATTCCTCTAAAAAAATCAATAATCTATCGAACTACCCCATAATTAATGTTTATTATGAGCATCTGTCGCAGTTAAGAAATTATTTCCCCTAATCGATTCTAATTCGTTTACTACATCATTAAGAACATGAATATTATTATTAAACTCCCATCAATATCGTTATTCTAGAGGAATATGAGATATTCCAATAAATTTTAATCCTTCCGAATTCTGAACTTCATCTGTAATAATATGTCTTAATAATAGTCATCTTAATTCATTATTAGTAATTAAAATAGTCGCTCTACTTGTGGGTATTTGAAGACAGCTAAACAGTTGGCAATAGCGTAAGATGACATTTATTTGAATATGCACGCGTATATAAATACTGGTCTAGTCGAATTATTTATGTGCTTTTTAGGCTGTGAAAATTAAAAAGGAATTGCGACAAACGTGTTAAATCTTCAATTGTTATTTTTCTCAGCTCTAATTGGGCTTTAAGGCATATTTGGAAATCTAAGTTGGTATGAAGAAATTATTTTTCGTACAAGAAACCACTAATTAATGACCGTTATTAGTTATACGTCCACCTTCTGAGACGCACGGTATGGTATATCTCAGGTTTCAAACTAGTTCCTAATAATGGGATAAAAGATTTTTTGTTATTAACATTACTTTTATAACAAGATCATATCATCATTTTTATTTGTTCCACTAAATACGACATTCTACTGTAAAATTTGATTATATATCCTTCTAAAAATAGCACCGGCATGCTTCAAATTCAGCAACTTAGAAACAGCAACTTTAACATCGCTCGCATTGACGTCGGATAAATTATTCTTTTTTAGCTTGTACCTCAACAAGAGTGATTGCAAATTGGAGACCAAGCCAGTAGATCCACCGCACATCAACTCCCTAGAACAAAAAAAAAGAGAAATTACCCTTAAATCTTTGGAAGAAAAACCTCCATTTAAAAGCACTTACTCGTCCAAAGATTGTTCTATGTACTGTTGGAAAGCGTCCGTGAAGCGAATGACTCCGTTTTCACTCAAGAACTTCAAGAATTTAGCTGCAGCGTCCGTAATTGTTTCCGATTCCGCAGAGAATTCCTGCTGCATCTCCTCCAACTCCTTTACATTGTCTTCGACCAGTTTAAGCTTGTTCGATTCAGTTAGTAGGTTTGCTTTAACTGAAGCGTCCTCCTGTTTGCCCTCGTATGGTTCTACGACCTGTTCGGTGTGTGTTTTGGTCATGTCGATGTATTTGTATTTCAGACTGCCGGATAACATTTGGAGAAATGATGCTTCTAGGTCAACCTTATGCCCGGCTTTCGTTTGTGTGTCGGTCGTCTGCAATCGAAGGTTTTAGTTGTTGAAGCTATCAAAAGACTTAAGTAATGGAATTTAAGAATGTGAATATTGTTATTAAACCACCTTCGATGTATTTATTCTGGATATATAGAGATATTCTAACAAATTTTAATCCTCTAGAATTCTGAACTTCAACTGTAATAATATTCGCATTACTTTTATCTCTTAATAATAATCCCTTTAATTCATAAATGTATAATTAACGTTCGCCTAAAATAAAGCTAATATTACAATGTTTCTTTTTTTTTATATTGCATGTATGAAATAATATTATATAAATATTACAAATCTAATAGTCTCCCTAATTCTCTTACCAATTCGTTTACTTTTATTATTAAGGCTGCGAATATTATTATTGGATCCCTTGAATGTCTTTATTCTGGATGTATAAAGATATTACAGTAAATTTTAATCCTCTAGAATTCTGAAGTTCAATGGTAATAATATTCGCATTACTTTATATCTCTTAATAAGAATCCCCTTAATCCACATACAACTAATATTCGCCTAATTTAAAGTTAAGATTACAACATCTCTTTTTTAATATTACATGCAAGAAATAATATATAAACATCGAATCTAATATTCCTTCTAATTCTCTTACTAATTCATTTACTACATTATTAAGGCTGCGAATATTATTATTGGACCCCTTCAATTAATTTATTCTGGATATATAGAGAAATTACAGTTAATTTTAATTCTCTAGAATTCTGAAGTTCAACTGCAATAACATTCGCATTACTTTTACCTCTTAATAATAATTCTCTTAATCCACATATAACTAATGTTCGCCTAATTTAAAACGACTATTACAATGTCTTTTTTAATATTACTTGCATGAAATAGTATTATATACATATTACAAATCTAATATTCTCTCTAATTCCCTTATTATATTATTAAGACTGCGAATATTACCATTGCACTACCCCCCTCCCCTCCAATGTCATTATTCTGAATATATAAAGATATGCCTGTAAATTTCAATCCTTTAGAATTCTGAACTTCAACTGTAATAATGTTCGCATTATTTTCATATCTTAATAATAATCCCTTTAATTCACACATAACTAATATTCGCCTGATATAAAACTGAAATACCATCACATTTAACTTACCGTAGTGGTTTTATAAAGTATCATAGGCACCCACAATCTTGTCTTTAATTCCTCGATTGAGTTCTGATGGTCCAGAATATCCTTCCTATGCCTGTCGATCTTATCCAAAGATTTTTGATGTTGAATCATGATTTCCATCAACGGTTGAGCTAGTGAACCTATGATCGCATTGGCATCTCTTAGAGTGACTATTATCTGGGTTGGTGATGGACGCAAACTCAGGATGTGATCCAGAAATCTAGAAGAGATGCGGAAAATGGGATCTTGCTTTTGTAAAACTAAAATAATATGAACGGTACCTTTTAGATTCCAAAGCGGATATGCTCCAACTTCGTTGATATGCCTCTGCTTCCATGTCGGGAAACTCTACACCATTTGACATAGCGGCCAAATATCTAAACACTTCGTTATCGAGACAGAAAGTCTTTTCCCTGCTTATCACTAATGGGGATGCAGCGTTGGTCAGAGCTACTTGTAGCGGTCGTATTGCATCGCCAGCTTTGTAACTGCTCGAACGGGAATTGGTGAAGACGAAAACCACATTGTTCAAGACGTCTTTGTTTAACTGCGACAGCACCTTCTGTATGCAGAAATTAAACAGGACAGTAGATCTGGATTCCGTCGGTTTTAACATGATACAAATGCCATTCAAATGGTCCAGCCGCTTGAGATAATTTATCAAGGAGTTAGCATTCTTCTCGTCGTAAGCTAAACCTCTGGTGTCGCCTAAACCAGGGGTATCGATGATCCTTATCATTCTACCCTTGTATTGGAGAGAATGAGCTACTGGTGCTTGAGTACTGGAGACACCGCCATATTGACATTCGTTATGGTCGGTTCCAGTGGCGATCAATCTGGTTTCGTAATCGCAAAGTGGCAATTGGAAGCTGGTTGGTGTGAGTTGGATGAATTTGTATTTGGCGTCCTCCAGACTGTCATACGAAAGGTAATTCAAGAGACTGTTGGCAAAAGTCGTTTTACCGACTCCAGTTTCGCCCAAGAGTAAAATGTTCACCTCAGACATGTTGGTCGATCAAAAGATGGCGTTGTTTCAATGACAGTAATTCCTGAAGATGAATTATAAATTAATCGGTAATGTAAGTGAAGCTATTTTAAGAAGTATTTCATAAATTTACACATTTTTATTGAGAATAAGAAAATCGTCCATAGCAGTGCCGTAGACAAGGCGCTCACAGAATTTGCGCAATAGTCTATACCATGTGATTCAAAATGATTGTCGTAAGAAAAAATCTGTTTTCCGGAAAAAATTATCTATACTTATTACCAATTTAATGAGCGAAGTTAGCTACATACAAATTTCATACATTAAATGAATTTTCTTGACATTTAGCGACAATGGCGTGCGTGTTGTAGTATCTTTCGATTATTTATCTTATATTTTTTTTTCAAATCGTTTATATTTACATCTGATATCACCAACAATAGTATTTCTGAATACTGTAAGAAAATAAGGGAATTTATCTGTGGTAATAGCTCAACAAACAGGTAAAAAATCAATATTAACATTAAGTGAAATAGTTTATTACATTTTATAATTTTATAGGCTTATCATACACTTCAGCGCAATGAGCTGTCAAAAGAAAGTTACATTTTCATCCCTGTAAAGTTTCTACGGTACAGGAATTATTACCATTAGATCACGATAGGCGATTGGAATATTGTCATTGGTTTAATAACAATTTAAGGGACGATGACTTGCTAAACAAATCATTTTTCTCGGATGAAGCCTGGTTTTATCTAACAGACTATATCAATTTACAAAACTATTGTATCTGATCTGCAGAAAATCCACACGAATTTTGAGAAACGCAATTGCATCTAATAAAAGTTGGAGTTTAGTTAGCTATGTCCAGGCAACGAATAATAGGGCCAATTTTCTTCGAGGAAACTGTAACAGCCCCCCCTTACCAACAGATGTTGGAATTGTTTATTGCAGAGTTACAAGAAAATGAGCTTGAAGCAGGTTATTTTCAGCACGATAATGCTCCAGCACATACTGCTCGACAAACCTGCCAATATCTTCAACAGTATTTTGCTGACAGGTTCGTTAGAGCACAAAGATGGCCACCAAGATCGCCTGATCTAACCCCATTAGATTACTTCATGTTTGACTATCTAAAAAATAGGATCTAGAGGAACCGCATGCATACCATAAAAGAACTGAGAGATGCAGTTTTGTCACTTAATAATTATACTAATTGTATGTTATAATTTAAAGTAATAAATAAATTTAGTTAAACACCAGTTAGTACTGAATTGTAAAATCATACTTTAGTAAAGTTAAATTAATTACATTTCATTTTTTACAAGCAGAAACACCAATCCATAGTCGTTTATATAATGCGAGTTCAAATATAGGTTACGTTTTCCTTATTTATGACAGATCCGTTTACTTTCTTATGTTCCAACACTGACTTAGTTCGAACCTTCATTTCAAACACGCGGCATATACCTACACCCTGTTACTATCTATAGGAGCGGAATTGACAATCATTTTGAATCTCTGTGTACTTAGGTGTATTGAGTTTTTAGTTTTATTTATTTATTTAATGCTATTTATTTCCGTTACTATTGTAGATAGAGAAAATTTACTTTTTCTTTTAAGAAGCCCCAAAAAAGAACAAACTAGTGACGTCAATATTTCAATTACTATTGATTCCATTTGGGATCTAAAGTCTATTTCTTTGTCTTGATGTCCAGTTACTAGAAAAATTAAAAAATACCCCCAAATATTCGAAGGCAAATACTGAAAAATAATATTTCTCATACCTACAATCAATCCCCCTTATGTTGTATCATTTACGTTATTAATAACATGTACGTTATCAACAAATATAATGTATTTACGTTATTTCAGTCATTTGGATAGTCTTTTATTTATTCAGTTAATTTCATGATTACAGTTGTAAGCAGATTGTGGTTATGTTGTTTTTAGAATAACGTACGATTTTTTTTCTAATCATCTTTAATGTAGAATTTATTTAATAAGAAATACATTAATACAATCCGTATTTCTTGGATTTTTTTCTAATTTTCATTTTTAACTTTGGCTGTTTTGTTAGGTAAGGTTATGTTAGTTTCGACTTTTGACGTTTTGAGACCAACTTTGCGACTTGTGTGCTGAAGTTGTCAACGTCATAACGCAAAGACGGCAAAAGTTACTAGAAAATACTATTTTGAATAGAAATTCACGTGCGTATGGACTGAATATTTTTTTTGCATAATAAAATATTTCCATCTTAATATTCGCATTTCGCTTTTCGCGAGCATGGGGATCCTCCTTAAGGGAGAATATTTGTATTACATGTAATATAAATTCACTTTCAACATACAACGTGTCCCAAAAAGTTGGAAAACAAATGGAAATCTTTTCTGCCGTCAGACTTAAGCAAATGCGTTTATCGTAAAAATGTTCTGCATGTTTCCAGGCTTCCTTAACTGTCATAAATTGAAAAAAAAAAATAGTTTTCCTGGACGGAGAAGATGCAAAAAAGTTGCAAATGTATTCGCTCAAAAGTAAAGGATCCTTTATTTACAAGATACAAAGAAAGTTAATCAAGAAAAGTTTTTCTAAATTGATTGTTTTTACTAAATGTGTATTAGCAGCCCGGAATTGTTTATAACAGTTTTTCCACTCCCAAAAAAAAAAAAAAATTGCCTTTACTGGGATTCGAACCCTTGTCTCCAACAATGTTACTAATTGTACAAACTAAACTGTATAATTTAGCAGTCTGTGAAAGAGTAAACAAACAAATGCCTATGTATGTCGGTTTTATAATTACACATTCAACATTGTAAATAAAAGCAAGTGCATTTTAGTAAAAATGCCTGTAAGGCTAAGTTTGCAAGATAAAATACAAGCTGTCTTGATAGTGGGGTGATAATTATAAAAGTTACAGAGAGGCTGCGGGTATTTTTAATGAAGGGCACCCAGATAGAGTATTGCACGCCTCTATCACAGTATATACCCTATAGGTTTATACTGTGCCTCTATTGTAGGAAAAATACTAACAAAATTTAAGTATTCTGGGAGCATTGAGAATACTGTTTAAGAGGCAACATCGAAAATACGTTACAACCGAGGATAATGAGATAGAAATGTTGGAAATGAATATTAAACAGCAATTATTGGAAAAAGTGTGGAGACGCCAAATCGTTTGCCACTTATTACCTCCATACTGTATATAAATAAGAATAAAAAATAAATACAAAAAAAATTATTGTTTGTGTAATTTTGTTCACTTACCTTTAACAGTGACGATGCGACTGCCATACAACTGCTTAAAGTACACAGTAGATACAAGTAATTTTAACTAAACACCGCGTGAACAGCAAAGAAATTTCCCTCAATTAACATTGTCATAATTAGAATACCAAGGATAGGAGAGGGTAAACACCGAATTGAAAATCAAAGGTATGGTGGGCCAGAATTTATTGAAACCAGTTTCGCCTTACTTGCTTATATAGTGAAAACTATAATTCGAAGATTTTGAAAATTCCGCTTAAAAGTGTAAAGATTTTCACCAGTATCAAACAGTCCACCATATATACAGACTACACGTGAGTTATTCAAGTTAAACGAGGGATTATTTCGTACCGAAGAAAAAAATATAATTTGATAGCAGTGACAACAATGTTGAGGTCGCATAAAGTTATTCAAGATCATAGTTTAGATGGCAATTCTGAACAATTGACCCAGATACTACCAGGTGAGTACATATCAAAAAAAAAAGTTTTAATGTTAAAAATGTAGTTTAACATTTCTCTTTGTATTTATTTGACCATTCGAAACGGAATTTAATATTTAAAACTACAGAAAACGTTGAAATAATCTTTTCTGTACTCTCAATGTAATAAAAAAAAAGTACACTTCACTTATTAATTTTAGCCGGGTTTTACTTCACAGCACCGACCGTACATTTAACATAACCTAACACACATCTTCTATGTGACTGTTCGCGTTAAAAGTAATTAAAAAAAAAAGTGCATACAGTGTAACCGTCTTTAAAGGACAAATCTATTTAACCGGCATATCTATTCAGTGATACCACCTAATTCTCTAAATGTGTGACACTAATCTTTTCCTTTTTCTTTTTGTTTTACATTACGTCACAGTTTGCACCTTATTCCTTTATTATAGAAAAATTCATATCGGAGATTTTCAAGAAAGCACTTTTATAAAAGAAATATGTAAATTTTTACTCTAATTGCGTGAATACAAAAAAATATTTACTAGCACTCTTAAGGGAGATATTTAGGTATCCGAAGATTTTTAAATTAATCGTGTGTTCGTTAAATGGAGGTTATACTGTATATATTGCGAGTAATTATCTGATCTAATGAGCTTAAGTAATTATTTTTGAGATACGCAGATATAACCAACTAATATAGTACCATTAAGATGTAATTACCAACTATAACTTTCGGAAGAAGTTGCTTGTTTGTTTATATATTATATATAATGATGTTATAATGACAAAAATGGATGCTATTAGGTTTGGCTGTACTTTCACATTCCTAATATTAATACCACAGTATAACAATATGGACATAAAGCGCAATTTCGTGGTATCGACTATTTTGTGCCAGTATCTTTTCAAGATAACGCAATGTTATTGTTTACGTTTTATAAATAAACGAAATTTCTTTTATTCACATTATTTTATATCTTTTTAGTTTTATAAACTGTTTATTAGATCATTAGTTCGTGTGTATTTCCGTGTGGTGTGTATAATTATTGTATAAATAAAGACATTATAAGATTGTTTCATCGTAGCATGCAGTTCTTTTATTGAGCTCTAAAGTGTGCAAAAATAAGTTCTTACGATGAATGAAAAGTAATCAAAGATTGCAATACATTGTGCTGTGAAAATATGCTCCAATAATTCTAAAAAAAAAGAGAGATTTAGTATTGTTTTCTTTCCGATAAATAAAATATGGTAAATCCTCTTATTTAGGTGTTCTATATCAAATATATTAATTCTCCATTTTGTATTATAGTGCTCTTACAGGGGACAGAGAAATGTAAATCAGTGAGTTATTTATCTAGACGAATTTATAGAAAAGTGTACGTACGAATACACTCCGAAAATACATTTTAAACCCTTTAACAAATTATTAAAAAACCGATGTGAAAAGGCTAATATAATATATAAAAACTACGATTTTTTTTCCATGATTTTTTGTACCAACACGTTTCACATTTAGCGTCTTTTGGCGGTGGACTATTTGGTCAATGATAATAACATTTGGTAACGACACGTTCACGTCAAAAAAAAATGTTGACGTTTGATATAAACATGGTCACTAACATAACGCCAAAACGGAGTTTTATGTTGGTGGCTGTGTCAGTATTCTAATCATCCCATCCTAACCTCAGATATCACAAAAAAATGAATCTGAGTCTGGAGCAAATAGTTCTGCTGCTTACATTACAGCACAAAAATGATGATGACGATTTTCTTGTACTTTTTTTTCTGTTGCATCAAATAACTGTAAAATTTTGCGCGGCTATTTCGCCATTACAAATTGTCTAATAATATAGTATATATAATTAAATCTTAACGTCAAATATCAACCTAACAATAAAACAAGGTAAACCATTAATATGACAAATATGACAAACACGGCTTCTATAGTCTGGTTCACGTTGAGAAGGAAGTATTACTCTTATGGAGATAGTATTCAACGATGCCAAATCTATTTAAGTACTTAATTTTTCGTATGTTGTCGCGCTGAACAACTTGACGATTGACGAATTTCATGTTGGTGTTTATAAATGTCAATCCTGTGAATTTTGTTTGTATTTATTGGCTATGTCCCACTGTGTACCATTAGTATGAAAAGCGATAGAATAATGTTGATGTATTAATTAAATTTATTCCACATCATAATACACAACACAAATAAGGTGTTCTGTTTCCTGTTCTTGTGTTTATTTTCAGGGAAACATACATAGATGTATAAGTATTCATAATAAATTTACAAATATTTACAGAGGTATGCTTACAATAAACTAAAGATCATTTCTATAGCCATAAGTGTATGATTAACTTATATGGGATGACCAATATGGAGATGATGATGAGATTGATGTTAAATTAGTAATATACTCTTTGGATTCATGGTCCAATTTCCACATGATTCTTTAACTAAAATGAATAAACTTAAAACCACAATGTGTCAATATTATAATTATTATACCTTTGATATCATGTTTAGTGAAGTTTTTTTCAATTCTCGGTAGAAACAGTGTCATATATTTGCTAGATATAAGCAGAGGCATATCTTAGCATTCAGAACGAAGCCATTTTTGTTGCCACCATCAACTAATGCAAAAAATCCAACTAATGTTGGCCATTACCATTTGTTGCTCTAAAAGATTGATACTTAAATCTTGCACAAATGCTCGTCTAGATGTACTTGCTGTGCTAGTCCCTTCTGCTACAAAATGTTATTTACTCACGATTTATTACTGAAAATAATGTTTCTCCTTTCGCTGTGATATCTTTTAATAGTACATTAATAATCCTTATGCCATCATAAATAATACCATAAATAAATATTCTCAAATATAAAACCAATGTCTATTAGAACATACTTCTCCAAAAATTAGGTTACCTATATGTAATTATAACAGCTGTTTTAAGTGCAAGTGACACACAAATATATTCTAAATCCAGAAATGACAGGAACAGGAAACAGCGAATAATGCAGACATTATCATTACCGACAGCCATCAAATAAATCTGGCAACAATCCCCATGATAGAAGGAGATAGACACATATGAGTAGGTATAAAATAAAAAGGGATGCCTATAGCCCATAAGATTAATACTTCTTTTAAAACTTGAACTGGACTGTACTTGTATTAATTGTCGCTGCAATCGCTTTCTTCGCTTGTGAACGAAGTTTAGAGTATGTTCACGAATTCTCATGACCAAACCGGATATATTTTAGCATTGAATTACTTTGATTAGGGCAGTACTAGAAATGACCACAACGCAAAAACAGCAAATTCGATGACCAGTTCATATATTTAGTGACATAGTTATGCGCCAAAAGACGCTAATTATCAATTACGATATTTGAAACTTAAAAATGTTTGAACGGAGAATTTTGTTAGAATGGTATAATTAAACAAATTAAATTATTGAAGCAGTGAATCTTCTTGTTTTATTTATAATACATTTTGCAGTTAATTTCTATGTATATGTAGAAACTTACAAAGCTATTTGTTTATAACTTTCACTACTATATAGTCTTGATTATTTTAAACATTTCATTGTCAAAACAAACATCACATTATTAAATTAATATCTATTATGTTATACATATATAATATCAAATGTAATAGAATACTAGGTTATTTTTCGTAAAATCGTGTTTATTTGAAATTTTTGTTTTGAACTATATTCGCGACTATTTATTTCGCCATCTTTAAAAGATGCCCCTAAGTTCACTCTGTATTTGGAGGCCGCGAAAGCGTGTCTACAAAATATCAAAAGTGCCGACAATTATGTCCTTACTGTTATACTGTGTTAATACCTTCTGCCAAAGAGTAGGTAATTAATGGATACGTTTAAAATAGTATGAGATGTGACGGAAAGACTTAAATTTATTAATAGGAGATCCTAAAGATATAATATGCTTCTAAATCTAAGTCATAAAATTAGGTTAAAAATTAAAAAGAATTTTTCACATAGATTCACATTTTTGTGATTTTAAAATGGGGAAAATAAATCTTTTGGTAAACTAATTTGTATTAGACTTCATATTAATGAGATGAGAGTATATAATACTTTAAATTTGAACAAATTTAGATATTTAATTTGAAATGACTGCTAAAGCCAAAGAGTTAAGTATAGGGAATGGTTAATAAAAATTAAAGAGCCGATAAATATCTATCGAAACAACATAAAAAATATATATTTTGATAACTTTTATAGTGTCAGATATACCGAGCTTCCATACACTAATGGGCCACCCTGTATTTGGTTTTATTAACATTTATTATATTATTGTTATTTACTATGTCTAAGCAGCTTACTTCTGTCGTGTCCATTGTTCACCACAAGAAATGCTATGATGCAAATTGTACACTTCTCACTGGAATAATTAGGACACCAATTGCCAACTTGGCTTTTTGTTATATGAGACTCTATACATTTAGGTTTTATATATATATATATATATATATATATATTGTTTTTAGTTTTTTCTGTGTGGTAGAACAAGTAAATAAAAAGTAAAATCTCTTTGAATGATTTTAGTAGAAGCAATTTGTTATGGGTTATTTTAGGGTTGAAATAATTATTCATCGATTAATTTCAGAATTATCTGTGTGTATGTTTCAGACCTATTAGTTATAAAAGTATGGAAATATAAAAAAGAAAATTATAACAACAAAATAATATTTATTTCCGTACCCGCAATTCATTATTATTATTTTCCCTTTTTGAGGGGTGATATTTTTTGAGTTGCTTTTAAGGTGCCAATTTAACTTTTTATTATACATGAGTGTATAATTATATTTGAGTTTATTATATATTCCGTCCAGTTCATTCAATTCATTCATGCGGCAGCATTTATTGATTATTTTAAGGATAACATAATTATTCTTGGATCGGATTCAGGAATTTTATAT